>OX336389.2:923706718-923961513 GCA_946902985.2 Meconema thalassinum
ATAAGGACTATTATGCAAATAGCAAAGGAAAACAACTTCTCGCCAAGCAAAATAAATCAAATTATAGCCAAACATAAAAATAAAGATAAAACGATTCCCAAACCGGACAGTAATGAGAAAAAATTTGCGCGTTTCAACTATGTGAATGCGAATACATATAAAATCACTAACCTATTCAAAAAACAAGGCATAAAGATAGCTTTCACGACGAAAAACACAACCGCTAGGCACCTCCTAAATAGTAATCTAAATAAACGTGACCCGTATTCTAGGTCAGGGGTATATTCTATAACGTGCCAAGACACCAATTGTCAAGCTAATTACATCGGGCAGAGTGGAAGGCGAGTAGACACACGTTATAATGAACATAGGAATGCGATAAGATACGGAACACATTCAGCCGTGTGCGAACATATGTGTGACGCAGGGCACAGCTTTACCAACGTAGAGTCGGACCTTAAAATAATCCATCACGAATCGAAAGGCAGAGCTCTTGACATAAAGGAAGCAATCGAGATACACCTAGCCAAACGAAACAATCCCAACAATCTAAATGAACACACGTTCATGGAGAGCTCACCCCTCTTCACGCTACTAAAAAACACACCCTGTCGGAAACAAAACACAATTTAGCGACACAGCCAAGCTAGATAAAAAAGGGGGGAAATTAGGGGTTTTTTAATAGGTAAATGTTATCTGGATCAGGTGTACGATGTACTTTGCTTCTGCAATAAACCAAGGCCCATATTCGCGGCAGTATTAAAGGTGCCGGGACGTCCTCATAAGACCGTCAACGCTTAGTTCGAATGGGTTATGCTCCACGCGTGGCGAGGGCCAATCCACGGTCTTTAATAGTTGTGGACCCACCTCATTCTATAACATACATCTTATCTAGGTTGGCAACACCTCACATAAACACATCGCTATCACTCCCCACAGCACGTAAGGACAGGGGGGAGGAGGCAGGGGAAAAACCTGTCGTTAAGATAACCACCGCAGTCGACCGCACAGCGAGTTCCAGTGAGCACGAAAACTGCGAGTAGTTGTAATACGAAAGACAATCAGATAAGTAGTTAGCCAAAAATTTTATAGTTTAACCATAGTTTACAACCATATAATCTCTCTAAAGTACAATCTCCGGATAGCTATCACCATTTAGCATTTCACCTAACATATATACTGCATTTAGCATACACTGACAGTTGCAGTACCAATACTGCAACTAAATAATTGTACATATTGTAAATATTTTCACCTGTATTTCAAACATAGATTTTGTAGCCTAAGTGTGATGGATCTGATGATGATCGCTTGACGATCGAAACTGGTCATCCTAGTGTTTTATTAATCTCATGTAATTTATTTCAGGATTAGGGCATAACCCATCTCTTTTGGGTACATTCGTGTTGACCGACTGAAAAGCACTAAACTCTGGTTTACTAAGGCAACACTGAAAATATGGCTTCAAACACCACAATGTTCACGGCTAGTCAGGCAAATCGTGAAGCCAAGAAATTCAAATCACTCAGGCTTAAACTCATGAATTTAGACAAGTCAATTTGGTTCAACAAAAAATGTATAGAACTATACCTCACCCCTAAATACGTACCAATTGAAACCGTACCGAACACACCAGCCACGATCATTTCAACCAAACATGCCAAAGCGCTTTGGATAAAAAACGAATTAAGATTTGCATACAAAAGAAAGCAAAAAATTAACCAACAATTATACGACATTCAATTGCAACTAAGTAATTTCTGGCACGCGGCCCAATGGGACAGCTTCACCGAGCACCTACATGACAACATCAAAATCAGAGCAACGAGGAAGCATGAAACGCTAGAAAATAAATTAAGAAAACTAGGAGAAACACAGAACCATCAATCTAACGAACAACACACGAATAACAATGAATTCAATTTCCACAGCAGAGTAAACAACAGAACGAACGTAACCTTTTCTCAAGGTGAAATGAATATGTTAGACAAAGGTTTGAAATACAACTGCACAGACGCACACACGAACCACAATATAAAACAGTTAATCACAGATATTGAGATAGCCAGTCACAAGCTCCCAGCAGAAGACAGGGAATTAACCAAAAATCTCGCCACCAACGAAGCCAAAAAAATCCTCAAACGAGAGGGCGATAGCAATAACATCCAAAACAACAAACAGCTCAAAGAAATAAAGTCGTTGAAACACAAAATAAAAGAACATGACTTAATCATCACAAAAGCAGATAAGGGAAACACTACAGTAATTTTGAACAAAACAGAATACATTGAAAAAACAGTCGAATTCCTAAACAACAACGAAATCAAGGAATTAACAAAAGACCCCACCAACAAATTCCAAAAACAAATAAAAAGTGCGCTAAAAGAAACAAAATACATACTGACCAAAGCCGAAAAATCAAAACTAATAAACATGAACCCGAAAATACCGTCATTGAGGGGACAACCAAAAATACACAAAAAGGAATGCCCAATGAGACCAATAGTCAATTGTAGGAATGCCCCTAATTACAAAATCAGCAAAGAGTTACTAAAAATCTTAAAATGCCGTCTTTCCAACGACAAAACCAACTCTGTAAAGAACACAACAGAACTAGTAACAGCATTGAACACCCTACAAATGAAACCTAGCTTCAGGCTAGTATCCTTCGACGTAACTAACATGTACACCAATATTCCGATTATTGAAGCAATCAACACTATCGAAAACAACTTAAAATCCAACAATTCGGTAAAAGAAATTGAAGAGATTGTGAGATTACTGGGGGTCGTTCTCAACCAAAACGTGTTTCAATTCGACAATAAAATATACACACAGAGAGAAGGCCTAGCAATGGGATCGCCACTAAGTGGGTTAATCGCTGACATCTTCATCAATGCACTAGAAAATGCGTTCTTCGAAAAGACTTCAACAAAGGGAATAGTAATATGGAAAAGATACGTAGATGATGTAATTTGCATCCACGATACTGAACTAACAAGCGAAGAAACAATTCTCCAATCCATTAATAGCCTTCACCACTCTATCAAATTCACTAAGGAATCCGAAATAGACCGGAAAATAAATTATCTCGATATAACTATTGAACGTAAAGACAACGACCTTTCATATTCCATATTCCGGAAAGCAACACAAACCTCGCATGCAATCGACAATCAGTCTAATCACCCCAGTACGCACAAACTAGCGGGTTTCAATTCAATGGTGCACAGAGCTTTAAACATACCCATGTCAAAAGACAACTATAATAAGGAAATAAGAACTATTATGCAAATAGCAAAGGAAAACAACTTCTCGCCAAGCAAAATAAATCAAATTATAGCCAAACATAAAAATAAAGATAAAACGATTCCCAAACCGGACAGTAATGAGAAAAAATTTGCGCGTTTCAACTATGTGAATGCGAATACATATAAAATCACTAACCTATTCAAAAAACAAGGCATAAAGATAGCTTTCACGACGAAAAACACAACCGCTAGGCACCTCCTAAATAGTAATCTAAATAAACGTGACCCGTATTCAAGGTCAGGGGTATATTCTATAACGTGCCAAGACACCGATTGTCAAGCTAATTACATCGGGCAGAGTGGAAGGCGAGTAGACAAACGTTATAATGAACATAGGAATGCGATAAGATACGGAACACATTCAGCCGTGTGCGAACATATGTGTGACGCAGGGCACAGCTTTACCAACATAGAGTCGGACCTTAAAATAATCCATCACGAATCGAAAGGCAGAGCTCTCGACATAAAGGAAGCAATCGAGATACACCTAGCCAAACGAAACAATCCCAACAATCTAAATGAACACACGTTCATGGAGAGCTCACCCCTCTTCACGCTACTAAAAAAACACACCCTGTCGGAAACAAAACACAATTTAGCGACACAGCCAAGCTAGATAAAAAGGGGGGAAATTAGGGGGTTTTTAGTAGGTAAATGTTATCTGGATCATGTGTACGATGTACTTTGCTTCTGCAATAAACCAAGGCCCATATTCGCGGCTGTATTAAAGGTGCCGGGACGTCCTCATAAGACCGTCAACGCTTAGTTCGAATGGGTTATGCTCCACGCGTGGCGAGGGCCAATCCACGGTCTTTAATAGTTGTGGACCCACCTCATTCAATAACATACATCTTATCTAGGTTGGCAACACCTCACATAAACACATCGCTATCACTCCCCACAGCACGTAGGGACAGGGGGGAGGAGGCAGGGGAAAAACCTGTCGTTAAGATAACCACCGCAGTCGACCGCACAGCGAGTTCCAGTGAGCACGAAAACTGCGAGTAGCTGTAATACGGAAGACAATCAGATAAGTAGTTAGCCAAAAATTTTATAGTTTAACCATAGTTTACAACCATATAATCTCTCTAAAGTACAATCTCCGGATAGCTATCACCATTTAGCATTTCACCTAACATATATACTGCATTTAGCATACAATGACAGTTGCAGTACCAATACTGCAACTAAATAATTGTACATATTGTAAATATTTTCACCTGTATTTCAAACATAGATTTTGTAGCCTAAGTGTGATGGATCTGATGATGATCGCTTGACGATCGAAACTGGTCATCCTAGTGTTTTATTAATCTCATATAATTTATTTCAGGATTAGGGCATAACCCCTCTCTTTTGGGTACATTCATGTTGACCGACTGAAAAGCACTAAACTCTGGTGCTCAAGATAATATTAACCTCAAGTTTAATACACTACAACGCACGCATGCTGTTAGCGTGTTGTTTAATGAGAAACCTTCAACACCTCCTGTGAAACCCATGTTCAGACACGCACCCACATCTCAAAAGTCCTCAACCCTATCAGAGGCAATATACCCCATCAAGAAGTTAGTGGGGAAAGGTAATAGTGATAATAATAACATAACAATGTTAAAGCATTCTAGCACATCTAAAAAGAAGCTTTCAACACTATCAAAGGCAACTCAAACCATTGAACAGACTGTGGACACAGGTGGAAATTATGATGGTAATGATAATGATGATAATGATCATCGTTATGAAAATGATTATAATGATGAGGATGATGATAATCATAATGATGGTGATAATGATGAACTGCTTCCCGAGTTTCTGAAACCATTCATAAAAGATAGCAAATGGAACGTTCCTAATATATTAGTCGAACGTCTACAGCTCTTGCATGCCTGTAAACAGGTTGGTCATATTGGTTATGAGAAAGAGCTATTAAATATAGAAAATGAACTTCGTAAAGCTGCTATTATTGTATGATGGGTCAACGTAGCAACACCCCCATCCCCTAAAAAAATAATTTTCAACAAGTGTTATGTTTAAAAGAAATGATAAACAAAACGAGCTGTATTCTGTGTGTCTATCTCTTGTAAAAAAAATGATTAAATTGATAAACATAGTTTGTGTATATTTCTTGTTTTCTTGCATGTTCAAGCAATAGTTATGTCAGGGAAGGGATTCGAACCCTAGCTTCCTTATATATGTGGAAATTTGATCTTAAGTCAAACGCCTTAACCACTCGGCCACCCTGACAGTTACTGATTTAATTAGTCTTGTTGGACATTAGTGTTTACAAAACTTTTCTTTTCCCCATTATATATATGCTCAACCAATTTTTGGTTTTTCAATGCCGAATTTTGTTTTGTTTCAATTTTTTTCAGTGACATTGCAGTTATCAGTATTGCAAACTGAGTGTTTAATATAGGGTTAAAGGCATTAAATAAATCACAAGCCTTACAGTAGTTGCATATGATGTATAACATGCAACATATTATTCAAAATTTCAAATAGAGTTGTGCCTTGTTAACATTAAACTCTGTTGGTCATAAAAACAACTACTTGTAAAATAATTCCAGTGTCAAATCCTATTAGCAAATAGCATATATTAAATAATCATGCCATAGAACGAGAACTTAAAAATCATTTATTGTAGGAATACCTTTAATGGGATCACCAAACCTTCAAGTATGCAATATACATTCCAGATAGTGCTGTATTTTGGTCGACAGTGCCACCAGTGCTTACATTAAATAATAATAGAGTAAACGTATAAAATTTTTATAAATCATAATTGTTTACATAAAATACCATATAATAAATATTTTCACACCAACGAAAGACCATTTGAAAATGGTTTATTGTTGTGGTGTTTGAAGCCATATTTTCAGTGTTGCCTTAGTAAACAAGAGTTTAGTGCTTTTCAGTCGGTTCAGGATTAGGGCATAACCCATCTCTTTTGGGTACATTCGTGTTGACCGACTGAAAAGCACTAAACTCATGGTTTATTGTAGAAATATCTTTAATGGAACCTCCAAACCTTCAAGTAAACCATATGTGATGTACATTCCACATAGCTACATAACCGACAGTACATCGTGGTACCAATATCCACCGCATTGCGCGCTCATTGTTTGTGTTGGATTTCTGTCTCATTACTAGAACTTTACTTACTGGTCAATAACCAACATAGTGGTCATAGTGTTCCCCTGGTAGAAAACCCATGTTTGATTTGTCAATTTCTAATTGCAAGGCCAGTCATGACCTAACAAAAATTAGTCTTAACGTATATATCCATCATCAACACCATATCATTAAAAAAATGAAACCATCTTAAGGTATTTATTAAATTTAATTGCATTTCAGCAACCTTCAAGAGGAAAGTATAGACAGGAATTGTGAAAAGGAAACCGTTCAATCATTCAATGTCATTAGTGTTAACAACCTCAACGTAAGAGGTTATGAAAGTCTATGTGAGGGTGTGGTTTTTACAGCTGAATGCCTTTTCCTGACACCCACCTTAGAGACAAGTTTATGGGAAATGAAACTCAGCTATCATGTCGAATGTGGAGCTCCTAGTCTAGGAGAAAGTCATGTTGGGGTATTTGTCTGCAGGGAGTGTGGTAAACGAAACAACAACAATAAAAGCATACTTGTAAAGGCAATATTATGGAATTTTCGAGTACATATAGTGAATTTACAAAAAAGAATGGTTTGTAGCCCACTTTGGGTAAGTTTGGTAAATTTTAGTGAATTTTCATCTATATTCGTCTAATTTTATATGAATTTGAGGTAGTTTAAACCATGCTTAGGTAAATCAATGGAATTTCAATAAATCTGGTAGTCATTTGTTGAATTTTGCTGGAATGTTGTGTCATTTGGTCAATTTGCGGAAAATGTAGTGGATTTTAGGAAAATTTAAGGTAAATCTGGGGATAGTTAGGTATTTAACAGATAACCTGTCACTATCATGGTTGTATTAGAGTGTGCCTTTCACCACCAAGGGGTAGGATTGGAGAGAGGAGACCGTCATGAGCTGAAGTGCATAGTCATTTATATTGACTTTAAGAATGGTTGTTGTGGGGGATCGAACACTCCTCTTGTTGGTTTTGGGGGAAGTGTACTCCATTCCATTTTTTTAGAGCCACTAATCAGGTCCCAGCATTGGGCAGTTGCAAACCATTTCACTATGCTTAACATCAAATGTGCATTTGCCTGGAGTAGAAGTGGGAAACCACATCAGTTTGGTGTATAGAAAACTCACCTCACCTCACCCCAACTCATTGGAAAATGAAAATCATTTGTTTTTGTCTTACTTAGGGGCTTGGAAATCATGGTTATCAGTCCCATGTACTATACTTGGGAAAATAATCATGGGCAAGCACACTATTATTAGCTGAGTTTCTAATACAATTTTGCATACCCTAGGACCAGTATTGCATTATAAGGCATGCCATGTGTTAGCGTTCTTAAAAGCCAAAAGAGGTCTTTAATTCCACCCCTGGGCGTCATATCTAGTGTCATGTAGGTTGACGATCACGGAGTCCCAGCTGAGACCATCATTGCTTCCACTAACATGTGCTAGGCTCCTCTCTGTCTTAGTTCCTGTCGACCACACTTGCTCAACTCTTGTTCTCTACCGACCCCAACATGATTAGGGTATCCGAGGCCTAGGGAGTCTCTTCCTTTTGCAACTTCATTGGCCCTTGTTTATTTATTTTTTCTGATATCCTACTAGTGTGAGGAGGCAGCCTTGTTTTTATTTTCATGTTATTTCCTGTCTTTTGCTCAAGTCCCCTCAAGAAGGTAGGGTGTATATAGCCCCACCACTTGCGGTGCACTCTGCATATGGCTACACTCTCAAGGGGTGATCAGTTTGGAAGTTGGCGACCCCAAGGGATTTCTGAGCTGAGTCCAGTTTTCCTCCTCTTTATCCATTACCTCTGGGGCAAAGCCACTCCTATTATACATTTGTATCGGCCTTTTATGGCTCTCCTTCCTTCCAACTCCCTCAATCCCCATGCTTGGGGGTTGAGGGCCATTTTTTATTCCTTCTGTCCTTTATTTGGCCTATTGCCCTTTTGTTTTCCATTTCTTCTTCTAGTATATAAGAGTGTAGTAGCTTAGATTTAATTTTCATCTTTACGATGACCCAAACCATTGAGGGTCGATAGGACAGCTTGGTGGTTAAGTTTGTAGAACGCTTCTCTTTTGTCCAAAGGACAGCATGTTGAATTCCTCACTGGCTCATGAATTTTATTCTTTGTTCACTTAGTTCCCATGGCTTTGAAACTGGCTGTCTGTAACGGGATCATTATTCATTTTAACTTCAGCGTACTAAACTAATTTTAAATTAGTTAATTTTAAATTAATTATTTTAAATTAATTTTAAATTCAGATTTGTGTTTCACAGTAAACACAATTATTCTCCGTTTAAAACAAGCCATACAATTATTTTTCTAACATGATAGCTTATACGTGGGCATGGCTATAGATTACAAGTAGTATAATCATCAGCTAAGAATTCAATTTCCATTACCTACACCTCTCATGGTGTGGGTCTTAGCCAATTCGTTAAACTATAGAAAACGTTTCTATATGTTCTGTTACATTATTATTTGACCATCTCACCGTGTAGTGGTTAACCTACTTGGTTGTCAACCCTAAGGTCTTGGCTTGCAACCCCGACTATACCATGACATTCATTTCAAGGTTGCAATAAGCTTCACTAAGCCTTTGTCAAACCTAACAACGATCTAAGGCATGTCCTGCATGATAACACGGTGCAGAGCACGTCCACTATCAAGCAGACGAGTAATATGAAACTTGCTGACAAGATCGCTGTGCTGTTATCACCAAGGCACACTAGACAAATCAAAGCCAGTGTCTCTGTGCAGATTCAACCCAGCGGTAGTATGCAAGCGTATGTTTGTTTAAAAAGCATCATGAATATAACTCCACTGTCACCACAGAGGCCCCAGTTCGTTTTTTTTCTAAAGGCTGCAACAGGGTATACTGAGTCTTGACAGGTAAAGTTTTTTGGGGTCCATTCGTGAACCATGGCAAAGGGTTGGCCATCCTGGCTTCTTCAACACCTCAAACCAATGTTTACTATTACTGGTGAGTTACCATTTTTTTCTTTCTTCGGTTTTCCCTATTAGTATGAGTCGCCGCAGCCAACCAGGCTCATTTTGGTTTTGGCCGGGGATTTAAAGCCGAATGCCCTTCCTGACGCCACGTGATTTTTCAAGTGAAAATTCCAACCCCCGCTGTCACCGGGATTTGAACCCCAGCCGTCCGGGTAAAGACGAGCAGCTAAGCACCTGCGCCATCACGCTCCCCACTGGTTAGTTATCTATCCACACATTAATCCATAATTACCTAATAATAATAATAACAATCATCCTCCATACACATGTCCGTTAAAGCATGGTTTCACAAAATGCTTATGCTTTTAGGTGTAAAACACATTTTTTTCCCTCATAACATGACTATTTACTGTTTTAAGGGTGAAATGACCTATCCAGGTAAAAGCGCATGTCATGGCCTATTTTTTAAGCTTTCACACCTATTTTTAGGGTTCTTCGTTTTCAAGATATGAATTTTTCAATTTTGGGGGTGGTTTCCACCCCCCTGCTATTTTTCATCAAAAACAAAAGATCTTAGGTTCAATTATAATTTTTACCCGTTTAATACCTTTTTTCCCCATAACATGACTATTTACTGATTTAGGGGTGAAATGACCAATCGAGGTTAAAGCCCATATCATCCCCTATTTTTTAAGCTATCACACCTATTTTTAGGATTCTTCGTTTCCAAGATATGGATTTTTCAATTTTGGGGGGTAGTTTCACCCCGCAAAGGGGGACGTCACCCCAAGTGCTAGGACCCTTCAAACAAGTCCCTAGCATGATTGGTTCGCGAGATATGAACAAAAGTGTAGTTAGGCCCTTTTGACAAAAACGAATCATACATTCAGAAACGGGGCGTCACCCCCAGGGTTAGGATACTGCCTATGGCAAAATCTCATCAGGGGTTCAGAAAATATTAACAAACGTGTAGTTAGGTCCTTTTGACAAAAGCCGTCCTTGCGCGCACATAAAAAATACTATTTCACCCCCCGGGTATGGGTAGTTTTTATTTTGGGGTGGATATGCCCCGTCCATAGTAAAGGGGATATCACCGCGAGTCCTACGACACCCCATATGTTTAAATCCGATTATTGGTTAGCGAGATACTAAAAAGCCGATGACCTATTAGTTTTTTGGGTTTATTTCAATACATATTAAAAAAACACTCATTTATAAATAATCATTTAAAAAGCCCGCCCTCTTACAAAACTCCTCAAGTGCGCAGGCGTACAAAAAAACATTCATCGCCAAAATGTCAAAAAACAACATGTTTACCCCAAATGGCGTTTCCCAATTCCATTCATTTTAAAAAATAACCTCACCATCACCTAGAGCGGAGAAAATACCATCTAAACGACCCCTCACTCGACCCTACTCCTCCCCCCACCTCCTAACCCTTTCCCAACATAGGCATACATATTCAAGCACGAGCGCGACTTGAGGAAACCAACACCACCCCACTACTCGCGAATGACTTTTTAGTTTTGGTCTTTTCATTAAATAAGGAGGCTATAGGAAAGTAGTGGGCGTCACTACGAGTGTTAGGACACCCTGTATGTTCTAATCCCATGTTTGGTTAGCGAGATATCAGGTTCGGGGCCGATACGAGGGTGGCTCAATAAAAAGGGAAGCAGCTTTCCCCTTACCACACTACTCCGAACGGATTGGAATGAAATTTGGTATGCAGCTTCCTCAAGGGCCGCAAACGCCCGCTAAGAAAGGATTTTTGGACATTCAGATTCTAAAGGGGCGTTAAGGGGTGTTAAGGGGGTAGACCTGCATCTCATTGAATAGCAATATCTCCCGAATGGTTTCATTGGGGGATGTGATACTCGGCATATAAACTCATCATTAAAAATAAGAGACACGTGGCTCAGGGTTTTTCGATGTGGTGTATATTATGAGGTGAAAGGGGTGAAAAGTGGGGGTTGAAGGATTCCGAACGAAGCGTGTATCTCTTAAACGACACAGGCGAGGAGTTTAGAACTCAGCGGAAAAAATCAGCATAAAAAATAAGTAAATAGGTGTTTGACCGTTTTTTCATAAATCCAATTTAAGGGGCCCATGGGGAGGGGTGAAATTATAGGGGGGGGGGATGACGTAATATATCTGAGTGTAAAATTATACATGGCCTATGTTTTAGACAATAACACATTACATCTTTTTGGTCTCTTGCTATTTCATCATACGACGAATAATTACGGAGTTATTAATGATTTTGTACTTTTTGGCCGGAATTTTCCAAGTCCCAGGAATGACATAAAAATTGATTCGAATGAAATTTCAAAAAAGAATTTTTTAATACTTTTATTATATTTTCACATCTTTTAGGGTCCGAAACCAACATGATATTTTGATGGTTTTATTTCGTCCCATGCATTTTTGGTTTCAGGTGATAGAATTATTTTCCACTAGGACCCATGCTTATCTACTATATAAAGCTCAAATACCACTCACTCACTCACTCACTCACTGACTGATTCATTCATCACGAAATCTCAGAAACCACCGAACGGATTGGAATGAAATTTGGTATGCAGCTTCCTCAAGGGCCGCAAACGCCCGCTAAGAAAGGATTTTTGGATATTCAGGTTCTAAAGGGGTGTTAAGGGGGTAGACCTGCATTTCATTGAATAGCAATATCTCCCGATTCGTTTCATTGGGGGATGTGATACTCGGCATATAAACTCATCATTAAAAATAAGAAGACACGTGGCTCAGGGTTTCTCGATGTGGTGTATATTATGAGGTGAAAGGGGTGAAAAGTGCGGGTTCAAGGATTCCTAACGAAGCGTGTATCTCTTAAACGACACAGGCGAGGAGTTTGGAACTCAGCGGAAAAAATCAGCATAAAAAATAAGTAAATAGATGTTTGACCGTTTTTTCATAAATCCAATTTAAGGGGTCCATGGGGAGGGGTGAAATTATGTGGGAAAAACGTAATATGTCTGAGTGAAAAATTATACATGGCCATATGTTGTAGACAAAAACACATTACATCTTTTCTGTCTCTTGCTATTTCATCATACGACGAATACTTAGGGAGCTATTAATGCTTTCGTACTTTTAGACCAGAATTTTCGAAGTCCCAGGAATGACATAAAAATTGATTCGTATGAAATTTCAAAAAATAGTTTTCTTTAATAATTTTATTATATTTTTCACGTCTTTTAGGGTCCGAAACCAACATAATATTTTGATGTTTTTTTTTCGTCCCATGCATTTTTGGTTTCAGGTGATATAATTATTTTCCACTAGGACCCATGCTTATCTACTATATAAAGCTCAAATACCACAGACTCACTCACTGACTGACTGACTCATTCATTCATTCATCACGAAATCTCAGAAACCACCGAACGGATTGGAATGAAATTTGGTATGCAGCTTCCTCAAGGGCCGAAAACGCCCGCTAAGAAAGGATTTTTGGATATTCAGATTCTAAAGGGGTGTTACGGGGTGTGTAGGGGGTAGACCTACATTTCATTGAATAGCAATATCTCCCGATTGGTTTCATTGGGGGATGGGATACTCGGCATATAAACTCATCATTAAAAATAAGAAGACACGTGTCTCAGGGTTTTTCGATGTGGTGTATATTATGAGGTGAAAGGGGTGAAAAGTGGGGGTTGAAGGATTCCTAATGAAGCGTGTATCTCTTAAACGACATAGGCGAGGAGTTTGGAACTCAGCGGAAAGAAATCAGCATAAAAATAAGTAAATAGGTGTTTGACCGTTTTTTCATAAATCCAATTTAAGGGGCCCATGGGGAGGGCTGAAATTATGGGGGGGGGGACGTAATATGTCTGAGTGTAAAATTATACATGGCCTATGTTGTAGACAATAACACATTTCATTTTTTTTGTCTCTTGCTATTTAATCATACGACGAATTCTTAGGGAGTTATTAATGATTTTGTACTTTCTGGCCGGAATTTTCTCTATCAGGAATGACATAAAAATTGATTCGAATGAAATTTCAAAAATATGTTTCCTTAATACTTTTATTATATTTTTTCACGTATTTTAGGGTCCGAAACCAACATAATATTTTGATGTTTTTTTTTTCGTCCCATGCATTTTTGGTTTCAGGTGATATAATTATTTTCCACTAGGACCCATGCTTATCTACTATATAAAGCTCAAATACCACAGACTCACTCACTGACTGACTGACTCATTCATTCATCACGAAATCTAGAAACCACTGAACGAATTGGAATTAAATTTGGTATACAGCTTCCTCAAGGGCCGCAAACGCCCACCAAGAAAGGATGTTTGGATATTCAGATTCTAAAGGGGTGTTAAGGGGTGTTAAGGGGGTAGATCTGCATTTCATTGAATAGTAATATCTCCCGATTGGTTTCATTGGGGGATGTGATACTCGGCATATAAACTCATCATTAAAAATAAGAAGACACGTGTCAGAGGGGTGAAAAGTGGGGGTTGAAGGATTCCTAACGAAGCGTGTATCTCTTAAACGACATAGGCGAGGAGTTTGGAACTCAGCGGGGGAAAAAAATCAGCATAAAAATAAGTAAATACGTGTTTGACTGTTTTTTCCTAAATCCAATTTAAGGGGCCCATTGGGATGGGGGAAATTATGGGGGAAAAACATATATGTCTGAGTGAAAAATTAACCATGGCCTATATTGTAGACAAAAACACATTACATCTTTTTTGTCTCTTGCTATTTCATCATACGACGAATACTTAGGGAGTTATTAATGCTTTCGTACTTTTAGGCCAGAATTTTCGAAGTCCGAGGAATGATATAAAAATTGATTCGTATGCAATTTCAAAAAATAGTTTTTTTATACTTTTATTATATTTTTCACGTCTTTTAGGGTCCGAAACCATCATAATATTTTGATGTTTCTTTTTCGTCCCATTCCTTTTTTTTTTTTTGATTCAGGTGATATAATTATTTTCCACTAGGACCCATGCTTATCTACTACACACATCAAAAAAAGTTTTGCATCACCTCGGTTCCAAGAGTTCCGGAACCGTTAAATACAAAGGGAATAGAGATCAACACAAACAACATTTCAGCTCGTTTTATTGCTCATGAGACCCACACATTGCATGTTGTACCATCATACAGCTAGACTTTCAGCATTTGTGGTCCAGATTGCAGTACACACCACTACCTCTAATACACAGTAGCACGTCCTCTTGCATTGATGCATGCCTGTATTCGCCGTGGCATACTATCCACAAGTTCATCAAGACACTGTTGGTCCAAATTGTCCCACTCCTCAACGACAATTCGGCGTAAATCTCTCAGAGTGGTTGGTGGGTCAAGACGTCCATAAACAGCCCTTTTCAACATATCCCAGGCATGTTCGATAGGGTTCATGTCTGGCGAACATGCTGGCCACTGTAGTCGAGCGATGTCGTTATCTTGAAGGAACGCATTCACAAGATGTGCACGATGAGGTCGAGAATTGTCGTCCATGAAGACAAATGCCTCTCCAATATTCTGCCGATATGGTTGCACTATGGGTCGGAGGATGTCATTCAGGTATCGTAAAGCCGTTTCGGAGCCTTCCATGACCACCAGTGGCGTACGTCGGCCCCACATAATGCCACCCCAAAACATCAGGGAACCACCACCTTGCTGCACTCGCTGGACAGTGTGTCTAAGACGTTCAGCCTGACCAGGGTGCCTCCAAACACGTCTCCGACGATTGTCTGGTTGAAGGCATATGCGACACTCATCGGTGAAGAGAACGTGATGCCAATTCCGTGGGGTCCATTCAGCATGTTGTTGGGCCCATCTGTACCGCGCTGCATGGTGTCGGGGTTGCAAAGCTGGACCTCGCCATGGACGTCGGGAGTGAAGTTGCGCATCATGCAGCCTATTGCGCACAGTTTGAGTTGAAACACGACGTCCTGTGGCTGAACGAAACGCATTATTCAACATGGTGGCATTGCTGTCAGGGTTCCTCCGAGCGGCAATCCGTAAGTAGCGGTCATCCACTACAGTAGTAGCCCTTGGGCGGCCTGAGCGAGGCCTGTCATCGACAGTTCCTGTATCTCTGTACCTCCTCCATGTCCGAACAACATCGCTTTGGTTCACTCTGAGACGCCTGGAAACTTCCCTTGTTGAGAGCCCTTCTTGACACAAAGTAACAATGCGGACGCGATCGAACTGCGGTATTGACCTTCTAGGCATGGTAGAACTACAGACAACATGAGCAGCGTACCTTCGTCCTGGTGGAATGACTGGAACTGATCGGCTGTCGTACCCCCTCCGTCTAATAGGCCCTGCTCATGCATGGTTGTTTACATCTTTGAGCAGTTTTAGTGACATCTATGAACAGTCAAAGGGACTGTATCCTGGATACAATATACACATTCAACGTCTATATGCCGGAGATCTGGGAACCGAGGTGATGCAAAACTTTTTTTGATGGGTGTATATGAAGCTCAAATACCACTCACTCACTCACTCACTGACTGACTGACTGATTCATTCATCACGAAATCTCAGAAACCACCGAACCGATTGGAATGAAATTTGGTATGCAGCTTCTTCAAGGGCCGCAAACGCCCATTAAGAAAGGATTTTTGGATATTCAGGTTCTAAAGGGGTGTTAAGGGGGTAGAGCTGCATTTCATTGACTAGCAATATCTCCCGATTGGTTTCATTGGGGGATGGGATACTCGGCATATAAACTCATCATTAAAAATAAGAAGACACCTGTCTGAGGGTTTTTCGATGTGGTGTATATTATGAGGTGAAAGGGGTGAAAAGTGGGTGTTGAAGGATTCATAACGGAGCGTGTATCCCTTAAACGACATAGGCCAGGAGTTTGGAACTCAGCGGGAAATAATCAGCATAAAAAAATAAGTAAATAGGTGTTTGACCGTTTTTTCATAAATCCAATTTAAGGGGCCCATGGGGAGGGGTGAAATTATAGGGGGGGGGGGGACGTAATATATCTGAGTGTAAAATTATACATGGCCTATGTTTTAGACAATAACACATTACATCTTTTTGGTCTCTTGCTATTTCATCATACGACGAATAATTACGGAGTTATTAATGATTTTGTACTTTTTGGCCGGAATTTTCCAAGTCCCAGGAATGACATAAAAATTGATTCGAATGAAATTTCAAAAAAGAATTTTTTTAATACTTTTATTATATTTTCACGTCTTTTAGGGTCCGAACCCAACATGATATTTTGATGGTTTTTTTTCGTCCCATGCATTTTTGGTTTCAGGTGATAGAATTATTTTCCACTAGGATCCATGCTTATCTACTATATAAAGCTCAAATACCACTCACTCACTCACTCACTCACTGACTGATTCATTCATCACGAAATCTCAGAAACCACCGAACGGATTGGAATGAAATTTGGTATGCAGCTTCCTCAAGGGCCGCAAACGCCCGCTAAGAAAGGATTTTTGGATATTCAGGTTCTAAAGGGGTGTTAAGGGGGTAGACCTGCATTTCATTGAATAGCAATATCTCCCGATTGGTTTCATTGGGGGATGTGATACTCGGCATATAAACTCATCATAAAAAAAAAGGAGACACGTGTCTGAGGTTTTTTCGATGTGGTGTATATTATGAGGTGAAAGGGGTGAAAAGTGGGGGCTGAAGGATTCCTAACGGAGCGTGTATCCCTTAAACGACATAAGCCAGGAGTTTGGAACTCAGCGGGAAAAAAACAGCATAAAAATAAGTAAATAGGTGTTTGACAGTTTTTTCATAAATCCAATTTAAGGGGCCCATGAGGAGGGGTGAAATTATGGGGGGGGACGTAATATGTCTGAGTGTAAAATTATACATGGCCTATGTTGTAGACAATAACACATTACATCTTTTTTGTCTCTTGCTATTTCATCATACGACGAATACTTACGGAGTTATTAATGATTTTGTACTTTTTGGTCGGAATTTTCTGTCCCAGGAATGACATAAAAATTGATTCGAATGAAATTTCAAAAAATTGCTTTTTTAAATACTTTTATAATATTTTTCACGTCTTTTAGGTTCCGAAACCAACATGATATTTTCATGTTTTTTTTCGTCCCATGCATTTTTGGTTTCAGGTGATAGAATTATTTTCCACTACGACCGATGCTTATCTATTTATATAACTAATGTTATAACGGGATTCCAAATGTTATTGCGGGCGAAGCCGCGGGTATTAGCTAGTCTACTATATAAAGCTCAAATACCACAGACTCACTCACTGACTGACTGACTCATTTATTCATCACGAAATCTCAGAAACCACCGAACGGATTGGAATGAAATTTGGTATGCAGCTTCCTCAAGGGCCGCAAACGCCCGCTAAGAAAGGATTTTTGGATATTCAGGTTCTAAAGGGGTGTTAAGGGGGTAGACCTGCATTTCATTGAATAGCAATATCTCCCGATTCGTTTCATTGGGGGATGTGATACTCGGCATATAAACTCATCATTAAAAATAAGAAGACACGTGGCTCAGGGTTTCTCGATGTGGTGTATATTATGAGGTGAAAGGGGTGAAAAGTGCGGGTTCAAGGATTCCTAACGAAGCGTGTATCTCTTAAACGACACAGGCGAGGAGTTTGGAACTCAGCGGAAAAAATCAGCATAAAAAATAAGTAAATAGATGTTTGACCGTCTTTTCATAAATCCAATTTAAGGGGCCCATGGGGAGGGGTGAAATTATGTGGGAAAAACGTAATATGTCTGAGTGAAAAATTATACATGGCCATATGTTGTAGACAAAAACACATTACATCTTTTCTGTCTCTTGCTATTTCATCATACGACGAATACTTAGGGAGTTATTAATGCTTTCGTACTTTTAGACCAGAATTTTCGAAGTCCCAGGAATGACATAAAAATTGATTCGTATGAAATTTCAAAAAATAGTTTTCTTTAATACTTTTATTATATTTTTCACGTGTTTTAGGGTCCGAAACCAACATAATATTTTGATGTTTTTTTTTCGTCCCATGCATTTTTGGTTTCAGGTGATATAATTATTTTCCACTAGGACCCATGCTTATCTACTATATAAAGCTCAAATACCACAGACTCACTCACTGACTGACTGACTCATTCATTCATTCATCACGAAATCTCAGAAACCACCGAACGGATTGGAATGAAATTTGGTATGCAGCTTCCTCAAGGGCCGAAAACGCCCGCTAAGAAAGGATTTTTGGATATTCAGATTCTAAAGGGGTGTTACGGGGTGTGTAGTGGGTAGACCTGCATTTCATTGAATAGCAATATCTCTCGATTGGTTTCATTGGGGGATGGGATACTCGGCATATAAACTCATCATTAAAAATAAGAAGACACGTGTCTCAGGGTTTTTCGATGTGGTGTATATTATGAGGTGAAAGGGGTGAAAAGTGGGGGTTGAAGGATTCCTAACGAAGCGTGTATCTCTTAAACGACATAGGCGAGGAGTTTGGAACTCAGCGGAAAGAAATCAGCATAAAAATAAGTAAATAGGTGTTTGACCGTTTTTTCATAAATCCAATTTAAGGGGCCCATGGGGAGGGCTGAAATTATGGGGGGGGGACGTAATATGTCTGAGTGTAAAATTATACATGGCCTATGTTGTAGACAATAACACATTTCATCTTTTTTGTCTCTTGCTATTTAATCATACGACGAATTCTTAGGGAGTTATTAATGATTTTGTACTTTCTGGCCGGATTTTTCTGTCCCAGGAATGACATAAAAATTGATTCAAATGAAATTTCAAAAAAATAGGTTTTCTTAATACTTTTATTATGTTTTTCACGTCTTTTAGGGTCCGAAACCAACATAATATTTTGATGTTTCTTTTTTCGTCCCATGCATTTTTGGTTTCAGGTGATATCATTATTTTCCACTAGGACCCATGCTTATCTACTATATAAAGCTCAAATACCACAGACTCACTCACTGACTGACTGACTCATTTATTCATCACGAAATCTCAGAAACCACTGAACGGATTGGAATGAAATTTGGTACACAGCTTCCTCAAGGGCCGCAAACGCCCACCAAGAAAGGATGTTTGGATATTCAGATTCTAAAGGGGTGTTAAGGGGTGTTAAGGGGGTAGACCTGCATTTCATTGAATAGCAATATCTCCCGATTGGTTTCATTGGGGGATGTGATTCTCGGCATATAAACTCATCATTAAAAATAAGAAGACACGTGTCTGAGGGGTGAAAAGTGGGGGTTGAAGGATTCCTAACGAAGCGTGTATCTCTTAAACGACATAGGCCAGGAGTTTGGAACTCAGCGGGAAAAAAATCAGCATAAAAAATAAGTAAATATGTGTTTGACCGTTTTTTCATAAATCCAATTTAAGGGGCCCATGGGGAGGGGTGAAATTATGGGGGAAAAACGTAATATGTCTGAGTGAAAAATTATACATGGCCTATGTTGTAGACAAAAACACATTTCATCTTTTTTGTCTTTTACTATTTCATCATACGACGAATACTTAGGGAGTTATTAATGCTTTCGTACTTTTAGGCCAGAATTTTCGAAGTCCCAGGAATAACATAAAAATTGATTCGTATGAAATTTCAAAAAATAGTTTTTTTTAATACTTTTATTATATTTTTCACGTCTTTTAGGGTCCGAAACCAACATAATATTTTGATGTTTTTTTTTCTTCCCATGCATTTTTGGTTTCAGGTGATATAATTATTTTCCACTAGGACCCATGCTTATCAACTATATAAAGCTCAAATACCACAGACTCACTCAGTGACTGACTGACTCATTCATTCATCACGAAATCTCAGAAACCACCGAACGGATTGGAATGAAATTTGGTATGCAGCTTCCTCAAGGGCCGCAAACGCCCGCTAAGAAAGTATTTTTGGATATTCAGATTCTAAAGGGGTGTTAAGGGGTGTTAAGCGGGTAGACCTGCATTTCATTGAATAGCAATATCTCCCGATTGGTTTCATTGGGGGATGTGATACTCGGCATATAAACTCATCATTAAAAATAAGAAGACACGTGTCTCAGGGTTTTTCGATGTGGTGTATATTATGAGGTGAAAGGGGTGAAAAGTGGGGGTTGAAGGATTCCTAACGAAGCGTGTATCTCTTAAACGACATAGGCGAGGAGTTTGGAACTCAGCGGAAAGAAATCAGCATAAAAATAAGTAAATAGGTGTTTGACCGTTTTTTCATAAATCCAATTTAAGGGGCCCATGGGGAGGGGTGAAATTATGGGGGGGGGGGGGAACGTAATATGTCTGAGTGTAAAATTATACATGGCCTATGTTGTAGACAATAACACATTACATCTTTTTTGTCTCTTGCTATTTCATCATACGACGAATTCTTAGGGAGTTATTAATGATTTTGTACTTTCTGGCCGGAATTTTCTGTCCCAGGAATGACATAAAAATTGATTCGAATGAAATTTCAAAAAATAGGGTTTCTTAATACTTTTATTATATTTTTCACGTCTTTTAGGGTCCGAAACCAACATGATATTTTGATGTTTTTTTCGTCCCATGCATTTTTCGTTTCAGGTGATAGAATTAATTTCCACTGGGACCCATGCTTATCTATCTATATAACTAATGTTATAACGGGACTGCAAATGTTATTGCGGGCGAAGCCACGGGTAACAGCTAGTAATAAATAAAAACAAGATGTTCAGTAAAGAACGTGTAACCTTTTTCTCCTAATTGTAGCCTACAGTTTTATTTATAAGTAACTTATTGTCCTTACCAAGGATTATAATTGAATATTGCTTGTAGTAGCATGTTGAAATACAACGTGGTGAATTAAACGTTGATTGATTGATTGTTGTTTTAGGAGCGGAACAGTGAGGTCATCTGCCCATGTGTTTGGCCTATCTGTTATATGCTAAGATTTTCCTTATTTCGAACCATTACGGTACATCCTGTACCTATTATCGACTTCTTAACTGAATGTGCTAATTTGGTCGAGTGGTCTAGATGCTTGGCTCTCACCCATGTGGCCGGGGTACGAGTATGTAAAACTTGGTAATTTTTATTTGTTTTATTATAATTGTTGTATAATTACATATTATAGTGCGCATTTTCTAATGGGAAATAAATACGAATTACACAGCACGTTTCATTGCAAGCTTCCACAATAAAGAGGCTAGTTCATTGGCTAAGGATTCCCACATCCGTCCCTTGGCCAAAAAAATATATTGCCTACTAATATTGTGAAAGATTCTATTTGGTTTACGTGTCGGAATATACTGTATATCGTAGTGGACTCTACCGCGGATCAAGGACAACGAATGGGAATCACTGTGGGAGCGTGTTGAAATATGTCGTGCTGTACGCATATACAGTATAATATTTTCGATTAAAATGCACACTATATTTTATTTTTTATTTTTGTTTAGTCGATTTACCCTCTAGGTTGGTGGCTCCCACGGACTCAGCGAGGGAACTCACCACTACCGCCGCTACGGGCAGTGTCCTGGAGCTTGGAACATCTATTCGGGGTGGATACAACTGGGGAGGTGTGATGAGCACTTCGCCCAGGCGGCCTCACCTGCAAAGCGAACAGGGGCCTAATGAGGGATGGGAAGGGAGGGGAAGATTGGGATGGATAGGCAAGGAAGAGGGCAGGAGGCGGACGTGGCCTTAAAGTAGGTACTGAGCCCGAATTCAACTTATTTTAGGATGAATTTTGAGGCCAGTAACAATTCAATAGTATTGGAAATGCATGGAATTGTAGGTGCTGGATTGGTGACGCAAAGCGAGATTTTAGCTCAGTTGATACTCTATGATGCATTATGGGTCGTCCTGGCAAGGTTATTTTACCTTGGAGACGATGTGATACTGCGCCTATATTGGGATAAATACGGTATTCACGAGCTAAATGTCCGAGCACTGATGGCCAATCAGGGAAGACTTCTCTGTTAGAAGACTCTGAGAGCTTAACTGGGATAATATATATTTTCTTTTAGACCGAATGAAGAAGATATTTTCACATGAAAAGATGCCAAATTTAAGTATTAACCATGGTAAAATGATATTACAGTGATTAAAGACTTCAGAATGTTGATAAGAAAGTATGTATTTGTAACTCATGTTAAGTCATTGAATCCCATGCTCTCTTTAGCATTCCTTCGATTTTTGAAAAAATGAAAGTAGACTTATGAGATCTACCCGAGCCAAACGTTCGTGTGTCTGTCTTTGTGTGTGTGAGTGTGTGTGTATGTGTGTGGGTTATAGCAAATCGGAGCTAGCGGAATTCAGATGCAAAATTTGCAATTATCTCCTTTATTAACTTCTGAATATGCTTGTCATTCAAATTCTTACAGCTATTCTTTTTGGGATCTGAGCTTCCTGTCATTAAAATTTATCTAATAAAGGAAGTTCATAGCATTTTAGAGGGAGCCACACATTTTATTATACTTGGAGTTTTTCTTCCGCAGTTAATTTTCTATTCATAAATGATGATAAACCAAGCATTGTAATTAGAGCTTGTCTGTCATCATTGGTAGCTGAGTTGCTATTTTTGTGGTTAGTTATTAGCATAGCTTCTGCTGTCGGTCATCACCAAATCTCTATTTATCTGTATATAAAGTAACGTTTCTGTGTATTTGTTTGTGTTGGATTGGCGTCTAGACAGCCCCAACAATACCCTGCGACCAGTATGGGCTAGGTTTTTTCCCCCAACTGAACTTGACAAACTCTGTGAACCCGTGTGTTTCTTTCTTTCCCAGATACATACGACGTCCTTCATGTAAATACTGTATGTGTAACTGATGCCACTGCGTAAGTGCGTGTAGTTTTTGATACCGTTCTGTTCCTGATATAAGAATATGAATAATTTGTGCAACTGCGTGTCTGTAAATAACGTCGCAGTGTACTATTCCTCTGTAACCTAAGTTGGGGTTCGAACACACGTCTACCGAGACCACAGAGAGCTTGAGCCCATGGCCTAGAGCTGACGTTAGCGAGCGTAGCTACTCCTGTCGATACTAAATCCTTATTTTGGCCTAACAATTAAAAGGAAAATATTTCAAACCGAGATCTAGCGATACAAATAATGCTAATTGCTTTTGGCTGAAAGGAACACTGGTTATGTAATGTTACGTGTGCAGCGTGGATACGTGTTGAATTACGGTGTAATGGTAACAATGGGAAGTCAACGTCATCGGCGGTGCGATAATCACCCCGCGGTGATATAACGTTGTTATATAATACGCCTACGAGGTAAATAACCAGCATTGATTTTTTGTGTATGTTGGCGTCCCTCCTCGGTAACTAAAAGCTGATGAAAGTGGCTCAAGACCAATTCTTTTAAGTATTGTTTTCCCTATCCCCCAGAACAACAACCAGGCTGTTCTGATAATGGCAGTTATTCATCTCCTTGGCCGTACTAAATCATCATCCACGCCATGGAAACATACAAATTTAGACATTATAACGGGGTGTATTTAAAAAATAATTTATCACTCTGGAAGACTACGGTTTTTAGCCTACTTTCGATTTTTGTAAAAAATGAAAGTAGACTTATGAGATCAACACAGGGCCAAAAATTGTGTGTCTGCCTGTGTGTCTGTGAGTGTGTATGTATGCGTGTTTACTCTGCAAGTCTTCCCCCCCCCCTATCAATTCAAACATGGTGAAACCGAATTGAACGAAATTTGGTACAGAAGTTGCAATAGTAAGGGGCACCTCAGTGTTATGTTTTATATCGCCGCCATCTTGACGGAATGGCGGCCACCCAAATGTTAAAAGCTTAAATCAAATTACGATCAACCTAATCATCTGATCTCTACCAAGTTTTGCAACAACATAGGCCTACTTTTATGTAGGAAGCATCTTTTGACCAAACTACAGGGTCATAAGCCCAATAGTTTGCAGATGGCGGCCATGTATGTGTGCAAATCGATTCCCCCTATCACTTCAAACACGATGAAACCGAATTGACCGAAATTTGGTACAGAGGTAGCACTAGCAAAAGGCACCTGGTCTCATGTTTTATATCGCCGACATCTTGTCGGAAACGTAATGGTTGCCACCCAAATGTTAAAAGCTTAAATCAAATTACGATCAACCTAATCATCTGATCTCTACCAAATTTTTCAACAACATACCTTTACGTGGGAAGCATCTTTAGACCAAACTACAAGATCATCAGCCCAATAGTTTGCAGATAGCGGCCATGTATGTATGAAAATCGATTCCCCTATCAATTAAACACACCTGAACGCAAATCGAACCACCATTGGTACAGAGGTAGCACCAGGAAGGGGCAACTCAGTGTCATGCTGTATATCGCCGCTATCAAAACAAAAAAGAAATGGCGCCCAGCCAAATGTTCTGAGCTAAAATCAAATTACGACTAACCTAAACATCCGATCTCTGCCAAATTTTGCAACAATATACCTTAATGTGGGAAGCGTCATTTACCCAAACTACAAGGTCATCAGCCAAATAGTTTCAAGGTGGTGGATGTATGAATCATGCAAGTATTATAGCCTAACCGTAACTTACGATTAAACAAGCCCTGTCCTCTATAATTAAGCTTATCGTACATAGCGAGGTTTAATCTGTCCTCAAAGAGGTGTCCGGTAGGATATTAGCACATTATAAGAGAATATGTAACCGTAGAAGTGACTAACAGGTCAGGCTTACCATGCCATATCGTTGTGGGCCCGTGCCGTCCCGTTGTCAACATGGCCGCTATTTTTACTCGTAAATACATAAATTTCCGTAACTTCCTAAGTTTATATCCTTTTAGGAATGCACTGAAGAAAATAATACATATTTAGTATCAAATGGTTTATAGAAACCTAAGAAATCACTAATGGAATCGTTGAATTCAACACAAAGCATGATACAGTAGCTGTTGTTGCGACTTGGGGTCTTAGTCTGGTGGTTCGTGGATAAAATCACTGCAAGTTCGAATTTCTTTACTTCATTCTTTTTGGTATTTATTGATTTATGACTACCCACACGTTATAATGTTAAGCATATATACTGTAGTGTGTATTTGCAATAGAAAATATTATATATATACTGAGCCCGTGTGAGCTCATCCTTCAGTGATATTTTCTTTGAAAAGTATTTGTGAATATTTGGTTTCAACTTTGAACGAATCCGGAGGCTAGCACATGCCTTGACATGCTGTCAGACACTCTCTTGACTTTGTACAAATGTCGCATTAATTTTTCTGAGCACATATTATTACATGTTTTGCAACCACAAGTCTCAGAATATATTATTTGGTACTTCTGCATAATTTGAACACTTTCAAGTGTATATTTTCATTTAAGGTAAAGGTAATTTCATCTCAGATATGCGAAACGATGTGAATAGCCGCTCAATGACTAGAGCATTTGCTTCAACCCAGAGCACGATCCGGTGCCTGGCACAACCTAGTTTGGAGTCGTCCGAATTGGACGTGTTGTGATTGTCCGTCCGCTGAGACGAGGAAATAGTCCACCCACGAGGTGAAGTGAAATTGAATCGTAATCTCTGATCATCGAAGTATATTTTGCACCGTGTTGTGTGCGGTGAACATAAATCGACGTTATTGGTCCAACAGTAACGACCACCGTGAAATTTGATATAAAAACTGTGAACACAACATTCTTTCAACGTATTTTATATGTCCACGAGGGGCAGAAAATAATCTAAGGCTAGTGGATATTATACCACATGAACATAAAGCACGCCAACATCAATAATATTATCAATCGCTGAATGTGCAACATTTCTATGACAACTGATTACAGCGATATTTCGTGATTTGTACAGCAATAAATTCTGTGAAGTGACACCACACGTGTGCCATAAATTCTGTTTAGCAGTCAGTGAAAGGTCATTTTTGTATAATAGTCTGCAATCCTGTGTAGAAGCAGTCAATTATTATTTCCTACAGTCATAAAATATAACTTCTGTGAACACCACGTGTGGGAAATCTATATTGAAATGTGCTACGCATTAGACCACGTGTTTAACTACGGATCTTCACTATTATCTACTGTGTCTAACATGGTGTAGACCAACCATGTGAGGGAGACATCTTAAGGAGGAGCCACGCTATGGTTTTGGAAAGCTGCGAGCAACGAGGGACATCGGAGCCCGTCGCAAGCCACCAGAAGAACCGCCAGCATAAAGAGCAACGTAAGCCAGCATCGACCACGTGTACGCAGAAAATGCCAGGGAGAAGGGAAGGCTTGTTGGAGAAGTCTACTATGGATTTACCCTTCCTGATGTCTGAATTTTACACACCCCTCAATTCCGGTGAGAATGAGGTGAGAAACGAGGTCCTGTGAGTTTATATTTCCTTTCCTGTACGGATTCTTTGTGGTAGACTCAGTGTAGAATAATCAACCGAACTCCTTGACAGCCAGTTAGGAAGGATTTAGTAGTTTTAGTATTCATGATTTTGTTATTTATTTCAGTACGCTGAAATGAGTTAGACACTGTGTAGTTGGACTAGATCCAATGGTGCATCTTGATGGACGTTGTGAAAACGTCGAGTCTTACAGCCTACTTACTATGACTACAGCTGCTGAGTTATTTTTGCCTATTAAATTCAGGTTTAAGGGATGGATTGCCACCCAGATTTATGATTAGTCGTGACTCCCATTTAGTTATTTTCTAGGCAAGCCACTGCTTTGCCGTATTTTTATGGCATATCGTTTGGTTCAGCCGACAGTAGCTGGCAATATTATTAGATTTTTGTTGAGCATTGGGTATCTCTGAAGCCGCACTCTTCTGAGGAAGAACTTATCCAGGGAAATCTTGTAAGAATGTCAGTCAAGCATCGAACCCTGTCATTTCGTATCATTTCAAACTACCCAGAAGCTGTAGAGGCTGTGTGTTAACTTTTATTTAGTCTCAGGTTATTGATACTGCAACGTTATTGTGAGGAGAAATTGTGAATAGGAGAAGTGAACTACGTTTACTCCAAATCAGTTGGAGCGATGTAACATATTTATCTGTTAGGACTGTTTGCATTGGCAAACACATTTATATTTCTGTACTCCGTATAGTTATGCAGTACCAGCTTGTATTTATGTGATTTGATAAGGCAATTTAATACACAATTCACATAGGACTGTCAATAAGTGAATTCCTTGCTTGAATATAATGTTGTTATAAAGATGCCAGACGCAGTGAAGCTAGTGTGTGACTGCACACCTGCGAAACAGGTTAGCTCTTAACCATAATGCAACGCACCACTTATATTTGAGGCACACTATTGATTAATTTTGACAGATGTGATGACACCAAATGTACTGCTTGGTAAATGATTTCATAAACTAGGTCAAGCCCTGCAGCCATTTTGAGAATGACCATATGTTTTGGTTATATAATTAAGGACTTTCAAGTAAGATGTTTAATTGCCATTTGAGAGCGACAACTTGTATGATACTGTTTCTAGAAGTATTTCAGATTGATGATAGGTTTATTATTTGATCGTTGACCATGTGGACACGCTATTTGAGGCAATTTATATCTTTTTAGTGCATTTGAAGCACTGTCGTTTAGACTAGTGTCTACGGCCAGGAATGTAACAGGAATGTATTGCCGAGAAACTTCTGATGTGTTACCAAACTTGCCCGAGGTATTTTGGTAAGCTGAGCGCTGCCGAACATTTCTTGATATTGTCATTGTCCGAGCCTGTGTTAGCTCGTAGAGTTGTTATTGACTATAAGTCATTGTTGTGAGTGACAGATTTCTTGGGGAGACTCACTTCTAACCTTTGTGTCATGGATCATCAGTCATTCGTCATAATCCAATGGAAACCTAATCTGATCTCTAATAATCATGAAACGTTAATTATTCTAATGATTTCTCTAATTAATTAATTGATTGCGATATAACCTTGGTCTCGCAGTTAAGCTTGCTGATTGATGCCATGTGATGTGGATCATTTCCTGGTGGGAATGACTTTAGACAGAATACGCTTTTTGAGACGACGGAGTGGCGCATAAACCTATAGTTCGTACATGGTGGTCCGTGACACTCATTTGGTGTAAGACGTAGTTGTTACATACTAAGTTTCCGCCATCATAACATACATGCATTTAGATGACTTTTGGATACATACAGTATTCCAGAATGAGCAGGAAGGCTTTAATCAGAATGTTGTCTTGTGTCAAGTGCTATATTTATATATTTAATCCCTATTGTACCTGTAGCGTTGTTGAACACTGATTGTAATAAGACTGATTGTTATTTTTTGTTACTGGTTGTCATGTAGATTTTATTGTAATTTTTCATACAGACGCTTCTCGCTGTATTTTGTATTCATGTCAGGAATTAGCTTAATAAATTAACTTTAACTTTAAATACGGAGGTGGTACCATCGTATCATAGGCCTTGTTTTGCTATTATGATAAATGTAAATTAAGATTGAGTAACTTATTTATAATTGCGTAGGGATCATTTTACGTACCACATTCTAAGCTTTGTTGTTGTTGTTTCACTTTTGTATTAAAGGTCTTTCGAGAGGGTTTTAACCTAGCTTCAGTGAGGGTTTTCAAGTTAGTTTTCGGATTAGCCGAAACAAACCCTCCGAGGTAGGATAGGGTAGTGTTGGTTTTTAATAAATATTTTCACGAGATGTTACGTAAGCCTGGATGTTCTTATTTCTTAGTTTGTGTTAGAGGGTGTACTTCTTGGGCTGTCTTTGACATACCTCCATGTTACCCCGATCTCTGAGACCACGACTCTCGTGCAGTTTCTCACCTTTAAGAAGTGCATCCGATCCTCTCCTTTCATGTGTTCGATAGATGGGAAAGTTCGGGAAGTCATTTCGGTTGTTGACAACCTTGGCATACTCCTCTAACGGGCTCATAAAGTTAGTTTATTATTTTGGCGCCCAACCGCTGTAGCCGAATTGGACATGGGGGCCATCAGCTCCATTTTGGTTTTGAGAGGATCTTATAAAAATTGTTTAGAGGGAAATTGACTGGACTGGGACGAATTTAGAAGTCGTACTGCTGATCATTTTGCTGCATGGCATTCTTTAGATATCAGACCATGTGGGTGAAGCATTATTATATTGTAACTTAAGTTGAGGATTCTGATTTTGCTCATGCTTCATCCTGAGTAAATGTAATGTGATGTTTTGCTTGTTGTTGTTGTTGATTGTAAATGTAGAAGCACTTCGTGCGTATCCTCCAGCTGTACTCATGATGCTTATTGAATGAAAGCAAACTTTCTGCCACAATAGTTTCCATACCATAGTCATATGCTGTCCTTGTGGATGTCTCCTTCTCTCTCATCTGTTTATTGTGATGGATGAGGTGACAGTTCGTCGCGTGTCTGAGGAGGTGATGACTCATGTACATCTGAACCAGATTAGGGCTGACTTAGGTGCAGTTAGGCAGGATGTAGGTGATGTCAGGTCTGACTTAGGTGCAGTTAGAGGAGATTTGAATGTAAACATCGCTGCCGAGGATGCAGTTAGGCAGGATGTAGGTGATGTTAGGACTGACTAAGGATCAGTCAGAGATGATTTGAATGAAAACACCGCTGCCGTATATGCAGTCAGGAGGGATGTAGGTGATGTCAGAGTTGATGTAGGTGATGTTAGATTGGATTTAGGTGTAAATACCGCTGCTGTTGGAGCAAATACTGGTACACTAAACCAAGTTAGTGGTGACCTCACTAATCTGAGGGCTGATCTCAACCAAGTAAGGGTTGACATAGGAAATAACAAAACGGAAGCCAATAAGTATTTAACCACAGGTTTAGCCGCTGTTAGAAATGACGTTTTCAGACACCAACAAAATACGAATGATAGAATAGACAATTTAACCAATGAGATGAACCGTACAAGAAACGAAGTACAAGCCAGATTGACCGCACTAGACGGAAATGTCGAGAATATTAACGACAGGATCCAGCAAGGGACTGCGCAAATTCAGGGGCAGTCGAACTGATTCAGGTCGACATGAGAGCAGATTTTGACGAAGCTAAGGAAGTACTAGGAGGTCGAGTAGGTAACGTCGAGGGATTCAGACAGAACGTTAGGAAAGAAATGTCTACTGTCAATGAGGGACTGACACTTATGAGAGGAGCCGCATTAGCTGTCAATTCGAACGTGAAAGGAATCGCAGATGATATGATAAAGTTCAGAAGTGAACTGGCGTCAACGTCCAAGTATGTGACAGATTTGACAGACACCATGGGAGAATTAAAGGCTAAGATGGACTCGAATAGAGAAGAAATTGGAGTCGACATGGATATTTTGAAAGGGGAATTGAACGAACATAAACACAACATGGATGTCCAAGTCTCCAGCATTAAAGACAAAGTTACTGAACTGAGAGGAGATCTTGCTAGCGTCAAAGATGATGTTTTCGACGTGAATGATGACGTGTCCAAGTTCAAAGAAGACGTGGATTCTCTTAGGAAGAGAAAAGAGGAAGTCGCTATTGCAGACCGCTTACAACTTAGTTCAAATGTACAAACGACAGTTCGAGAGGTTGATGCATGTCTTCGAGGGAAGATTGAACGAGTTGAATTACAACTGAATGAGATTAATCGTCAATCGGAAACAATGACTACTGCAGAGATAGAGCAGATAGAGAAGCGATTACTAGGACGATTAGGGGTTCAGCCTAATGTTACGCCAACTATGTTGTCAGGTGATAATCGGGAAGCTATTCCACAACCTCAATTTTCCGACACGACACCACCGTCGATGCCGATGACCACACAGCAGGCTATGTCGCAACCGAAATTCTCGAATGTAACGCCATTATTCATGCAGACACGTATGCCACAGCCGATGCATTCTAGTACCACAATGCAAACTGAGACACCTGAGCAACTGAATTATAATGCAGACCTTCGAACGCCCAAACGAGTCAGGGAACGTAATGATTATCCGTTCACGGGAAGAGCAACCAGCTCGTTTCTCGGATACTGGAAGTGGCATTATCCTAGTAGAATTCTGACAAACGTGGAGAGTTACCTCAGGGATACCATGGTCACACCTGAGAGGGAATTAAGAGTAATTGAGCGTCTTTTGGATGGCCAAGCAAGCATCTGGGTCCGAACTTTCCGTTATTCCTTCTCCGGATATCAGGATTTCCGAGAGGCTTTGCTTAGAACTTTTTGGTCAGATGATATTCAACAGAGCATTCGTGCCTAAATGTACACTAAACGCTACAGCTCAAATGCACCAACGCGCTATGCCAATTACTTTTCAACTCAGTTGGCCAAGGTGCGATGTCTTCAACCGCCGTTGTCAAAGCAGGAGTTGATTAATACCATTGTGAGACAATATCCTGCGGATGTTCAAAGAGTGTTGATAGCTGCAAGAGCCACAACATTCATCCAATGTGACCAGATTTTGAGACGTTTGGACTCAAGCACTGAGCAGTTCGCCACTAATAAACCATCAAGGAGAGAGACCCGTCATGTGAATTTGACAACTGTGGATAAAGTGTGTCAAATTATGAAACCAGCTCAGACAGTAAATACGCCATATCAGCAGCGGGATGTAGGTCCGGAACGCCGTTCTTGGAATAGGAAGCCGTACGACAGGAACAGGACACAGTACAACAGAGGATACTGGAACAACAGATCCAATCGGAGGACGAATGATAACCGTCTTCAGGAAAACGACCGCCGAGAGAATCAAGACACACCTCGAGATCAAGAGTCAGGCCGGATTCGCCGTGACTATCAATATAGTGGGGGATACCGCAGAGATCGCGACCCCCGGTATCAGGTCGACCGTGATTAGCAAGGACGCGCACAGGAGAGTCGGGAGTATATCCGTCAGCTCCGTGAGAAGAAAGAAGAGGCGGATAAAAGCCAACCGCCGAGGGAGGACTTGCGTAAGCTGAAGACACACCAGACGGTTATTGCAGATGTCCACCAGATAGAGGTAGATCCGGATTCGGCCGACGATGACCACTATGTTCCGTCGAAGAGGATGGAAGAGGAATGGGACAGATTCCTGGATGGGATGAGTCGAGCTTTCCGAGTAAGGAACACCGCCGCCTACAAGACCAGGATGAAAATGGATTTGGAGAATTCTTCGTGGAGAGGAAGTAATGGATCCATGGATGAAGAATGATGAACGAAGAACGACGAACTACGAACTACGACAACCAACGACGAATTGGGATTTCAACCGCCGAGGGAAGGTGCAAGAAATATCACCAATGTTAAGATGATTATTGAAGCAAATAAAAATGCATCCCTTCATTTTTATTTGAACCGACGGAGGAGCATATGAAGCCGTGTGAGCTCATCCTCGGTGATATTTTCTTTGAAAAGTATTTGTGAATACTTTGTTTCAATTTTCAACGCACCCGGAGGGTAGCTCATGCCTTGACATGCTGTTAGATACTCTCTTGACTTTGGAGAGATGTCGCATTAATTTTTCTGAGCATATATTATTACATGTTTTGCAACCACAAGACTCAGAATTTATTATATGGTACTTCTGCGTAACTTGAACACTTTGAAGAGTCTATTTTCATTTAAGGTAAAGGTAATTTCATCGCAGATATGCGAAACGGGTGCGAATAGTCACTCAATGACTAGAGCATTTGCTTGAACCCAGAGCACGATCCGGTGCCTGGCACAACCTAGTATGGAGTTGTCCGAATTGGACGTGTTGTGATTGTCCGTCCGCTGAGACGAGGAAATAGTCCACCCAGGAGGAGAAGTGAAATTGAATCGTAATCTACGATCATCGAAGTATATTTTGCACCGTGTTGTGTGCGTTGAACATAAATCGACGTTATTGGTCCAACAGTAACGACCACTATGAAATTTGATATAAAAACTGTGAACACCACATTTTTCTACGTATTTTCTAAGTCCACGAGGGGCAGAAAATAATCTGCTAAAAGTCTATAATAGTCTGCAATCCTGTGTAGAAGCAGTGAATTATTATTTTCTACAGTCATAAAACATAACTTCGGTGAACAACACGTGTGGGAAATCTATATTAAAATGTGCTGCGTATTAGACCACGTGGGTGACTACGGATCTTCACTATTATCTACTATGTCTAACATGGTGTAGACCAACCATGTGAGGGAGACATCTTAAGGAGGAGACACGCTATGGTTTTGGAAAGCTGCGAGCAACGAGGGACATCGGAGCCCGGTGCAGGCCACCAGAAGAACCGCCAGCATGAAGAGGAACGCAAGCCAGCATCGACCACGTGTACGCAGAAAATCCCAGGGAGAAGGGAAGACTTGTTGGAGAAGTCTACTATGGATTTACCCTTCCTGATGTCTGAATTTTACAAACCCCTCAATTCCGATGAGAATGAGGCGAAAAACGAGGTCCTGTGAGTTTATATTTCTTTTCCTGTACGGATTCTTTGTGGTAGACTTAGTGTAGATTAATCAACCGAACTCCTTGGCAGCCAGTTAGGTAGGATTTAGTAGTTTTAGTATTCATGATTTTGTTATTTATTTCAGTTCGTTGAAATGAGTTAGACACCGTGTAGTTGAACTAGATCCAATGGTACATCTTGATGGACGTTGTGAAAACGTCAAGTCTTACAGCCTACTTACTATGACTATAGCTGCCGAGCTATTTTTGTCTATTAAATTCAAGTTTAAGTGATGGATTGCCACCCAGATTTATGCTTAGTCGTGACTCCCATTTTAGTTATTTTCTAGCCACGCCACTGCTTTGCCATATTTTTATGGCATATCGTTTGGTTCAGCCGACAGTAGCTGGCAATATTATTAGATTTTTGTTGAGCATTGTGTATCTCTGAAGTCACACTTTTCTGAGGAAGAACTTATACAGGGAAATCTTCTAAGGATGCCAGTCAAGCATCGAACCCTGTCATTTCGTATCATTTCAAACTACCCAGAAGCTGTAGAGGTTGTGTGTTAACTTTTATTTAGTCTCTTGTTATTGATACTGCAAAGGTATTGTGAGGAGAAATTGTAAATAGGAGAAGTGAACTATCTTTACTCCAAAGCAGTTGGAGCGACGTAACATATTTATCTGTTAGGACTGTTTGCATTGGCAAACACATTTATATTTCTGTACTACGTATAGTTACGCAGTGCCAGCTTGTATTTATTTGATTTGATATGGCAATTTAATACACAATTCACATAGGACTATCAATAAGTGAATTCCTTGCCTGTAATGTTGTTATAAAGATGCCAGATGCAGTGAAGCTAGTGTGTGACTGCACACCTGCGAAACAGGTTAGCTCTTACCCATAATGCAACGCGCCACTTATATTTGAGACACACTATTGATTAATTTTGACAGACGTGATGACGTCAAATTTACTGCTTGGTAAATGTTTTCATAAACTAGGTCAAGCCTAGCAGCCATTTTGTGAACGACCATATGTTCTGGTTATATAATGAAGGACTGTCACTCAGATGTTTAATCGCCATTTGAGAGCGACAACTTGCATGATACTGTTCCAAGAAGTATTTCAGATTGATGATAGGTTTATCATTTGATCGTTGACCATATGGACATGCTATTTGAGGCAATTTATATGTATTTTATTGCATTTGAAACACTGTCGTTTAGACTAGTGTCTACGGCCAGGAATGTAACAGGAATGTATTGCCGGGAAGAATCTGATGTGTTACCAGACTTGCCCGAGGTATTTTGGTAAGCTGAGCGCTGCCAAACATTTCGTGTTATTGTCATTGTCCGAGCCTGTGTTAGCTCGTAGAGTTGTTATTGACTATAAGTCATTGTTGTGAGTGACAGATCTCTTGGGGAGACTCACTTCTAGCCTTCGTGTCATGGATCATCAGTCATTAGTCATAATCCAACGAAATAATCAAGAATCTAATAATCATGAAACGTAATTATTCTAAAGATTTCTCTAATTATTTGATTGTGATTTAACCTGGGTCTCACAGTTGAGCTTGCTGACTGATGCCATGTGATGTGGATCATTTCCTGGTGGGAATGACTTTAGACAGAATACACTTTTTGAGACGACGAAGTGGCGCATGAACCTATAGTTCGTACTTGGTGGTGCGCGACACTCATGTGGAGTAAGAGGTAGTTGCTACTACGCTTCCGCCATCATAACATACATGCCTTTAGATGACTTTTGGATACAAACAGTATTCAAGAATGAGCAGGAAGGCTTTAATCAGAATGTTGTCTTGTGTCAAGTGCTTTATTAATATAATTAATCCCTATTGTACCTGTAGTGTTGTTGAACACTGATAGTAATAAGACTGATTGTTATTTTGTTACTGGTTGTCATGTAGATTTTATTGTAATTTTGCATACAGACGCTTCTCGCTGTATTTTGTATTCATGTCAGGAATTAGCTTAATAAATTAACGTTAAATGTAAATACGAAAGTGGTACCATCGTATCATAGGCCCTGTTTGGTATTATATTAAATGTAAATTCAGATTGAGTAACTTATTTATAATTGCATAGGGACCATTTTACGTACCACATTCTAAGTTTTGTTGTTGATGTTTCACTTTGGTATTAAAGGACTTTCGAGAGGGTTTTAACCTAGCTTCAGTTGGGGCCTGATTCATTCTTTTTTGTTAGTTTGCGGATTAGCCGAACAAACCCTCCGAAGTAGGATAGGGGTTTGTTGATTTTAATAAACATTTTCACGAGATGTTACATAAGCCTGGATGTTCTTATTCCTAGTTTGTGTTAGAGGGTGTACTTCTTGGGCTGCCTTTGACATACCTCCATGTTACCCCGATCTCTGAGACCACGACTCTCGTGCCGTTTCTCACTTATAAGAAGTGCATCCGATCCTCTCCTTTCATGTGTTCGATAGATGGGAATGCCCGGGAAGTCATTTTGGTTGTTGACAAACCTTGGCATACTCCTCTAACGGGCTCAATACTTATAACCCACATATTTCAACAATCGAGTACAGCGAGTAATATTCTTTGATCTTGATCCGCGGTAGAGACTATTGTTTTTGATTTCGTAGTTGATATTTTATGGGTTTTGCGGTATCATGGTCTTATTGCTCCGTTTGCTTGGGTGTGTGTAGAAGTTGTCTGATGATCTGTGTCACTGTGATGCCTGTAGGCTTACTAGTGTGTGTACTTTTATACGAGGAATGATTTGGTTAGGAAGTTGTTGTTGTTGTTTCATTTGAAAAGTATGGACATCATGGTCATTTAGCCCTTTGTATTTGGGTGAGTGTTGAATGTTGTCTGATAACCTGTGTTATTGTGATGGGTGTATTAGTGTGCGTATATCTACATATATAAAGCACAAAGTTTGTATGTCTGTTTGTCTGTCTGTTATGTATACAAATCTACGCCGTTTCACCGATCTGAACCAAAATTTGTATACCTACCCTTTGGAAGCCTGCGGGTAACCCTGTCCACTTGAAATTTCGGACAGACAACCCCATTCCATGCATTTAGGCCCTTTGGCACAAATCTACACCGTTTCACCGATCAGAACCAAAATTCGTATACTTACCCTTTGGAACCCTGCGACTAACACTGTCTGCTTGAAATTGTGGACAGACCACTCCATTCTCTCCATTTAGGCCCTTTGGCCAAAATCCACACCGTTTCACCGATCTCAACCAAAATTTGTATATTTACCCTTTGGAACCCTGAGACTAACACTGACTGCTTAAAATTGCGGAGAGACCACTCCATCCCCTGCATTTAGGCCGTTTGGCACAAATCTACACCGTTTCATCGATCTGATCCAACTTTTACATACTTACCCTTTGGAACCCGACAAGTAACATTGTTCACTTTAAATTTCGGACAGACCACACTATTCCCTGCATTTAGGCCGTTTAGCACAAAACTACACCGTTTCACCGATCTGAACCAAATTTTGCATAAATACCCTCTGGAACTCGACCAATGGCACTGTCCACTTGAAATTTCGGACAGACCACTCCATTCCCCGCATTTAGGTCCTTTGGCACAAATCTACATCGTTTCACCAATCTGAAACAAAATGTGTATACTTACCCTTTGGAACCCGACGTGTAACACTGTCCACTTAAAACTTTGGACAGACCACTCCATTCCCTGCATTTAGGCCTTTTGGCAAAAATCTACACTGTTTCACCGATCTCAACCAAATTTTTCATACTTACCCTTTGGAACCCGTCAAGTAACACTGTCTAAATGAAATTTTGGATAGACCACTCCATTTACTGCAAAAATCTACATCGTTTAACCCATCTCAACCAATCTTTATGTACTTACCCTTTGGAACACAACGAGTATCACTGTCCACTTTAAATTTCGGACAGACCACTCCATTCCCTGCATTTAGGCCCTTTGGGACAAATCTACACCGTTTTACTGATCTGAACCAAATTGTTTATACTTACCTTTTGGAACCCGACGAGTAGCATTGTCGACATGAATTTTCGGACAGACCAATCTATTACCGGCAGTTGTGCCCTTTAGCACAAATGTACACAGTTTCAACTATCTGAACCAAATTTTACATACTTACCCTTTGGAATCCGACGAGTAACAATGTCCACTTGACATTTCGGACATACAACTCCATTTCCTGCATTTAGGCCCTTTGGAAAAAATCTACATCGTTTCACCGATCTGAACCAAAATTTGTATACTTACCCTTTGGGACCCGACGAGTCACACTGCCTGCTTGAAATTTTGGACAGACCACTCCATTCCCTGTATTTAGGCCCTTTAGCACAAATCTATACCGTTTCAGCCATCTAAAACTTACCCTTTAGAACCCGAAGGGTAACACTCTCTGCTTGAAATTTCGGACAGACCACTCCATCCCCTGCATTTAGGCCCTTTGGCACAAATCTTCATCGTGTCACCGATCTGAACCAAATTTTAAACATTAACCCTTTGAATCCCGACGAGTAACACTGTCTGCTTGAAATTTTAGATAGACCACTCCATTCCCCGAATTTAAGCCCTTTGGCACAAATCTACACTGTTTCACCGATTTGAACCAAATTTTACATACTTACCCTTTTGAACCCGACGAGTAACACTGTCTACATGAAATTTCGGACAGACCAGTGTATTCCCAGCATTTAGGCCCCTTAAGACAAATTTACACCGTTTGACCTAATTGGACCGAATTTTACGTACTTACCCTTTGAAACCCTGCTGGTAACACTGTCCACTTGATGTTTTGGACAACCCTCTCCATTCCTCATATTTAGAATAACAGACAAATTTAACTTAAATAACACGTTTTAAGGCGCTAGATATATTCATGTCCGTAGTAGTGTAACTGTAAGAATATTTTAATAAGCCTATTGTTGGCTGGCAATGTGGGCTGCAACACCTCACCCCTACCAGTGTTCTGGTGCAGAATTGTGAAAATAGTTACATCTTGCGCTGCTTATAAATGGCAGTCACGGGGAGTAATAAGTGCAAAAAGATATCTTAGGCTTTTAGAACAGTTATCATCTTGAAAATATTATGCCTCTGTATAAGTGCCATGGTGTTAGTGTAGTACATTGAGGTTATCAGCTGCAATAAGCGTTGATGATTTCAAATTTACTTTCATTTATTCCGAACCTTATCGTTGAGTGCTACGTGACGATAAATGACACTTTTGCTACCTCAGGAGCTCGGGACAGCCGAAGTTTTCCAAAGTGCTCCACATATTTTCCTACGGCTGTATGCGGCAAAAGACGACTCTAATGGTGTCTATTTTTCTAACAGCCAATGAGTTATAGGCCCTAGGCAGTGTCTTTTAGTTCACTGGCTCCTCTTTCTAATCATATTTTTCAATTCGATTGTAAATTACATGTGTCCGTACTGTAGTTAGTAAATAGCCGTTTGCATATTCATTATTATCATTATCATTACGGAAGAAAGACCTGAATGTTACGTCAATTATACTGTAGACTACTACTTATCACCCCCATAACCACCACCACCACCACCACAAAAAGTTATATATTTATTTTTCTGTTAGTTTTAATATCATTTGCCAGTTCTGTAGTAGTATTCATTATCATCCATAAAACAAATAAATCCACCGGGCGAAGCCGGGCACTACTGCTAGTGCAGTATAGTTCAGGTGAGGATTCAATCAATCAACGTTTAATATGAGTATAGCACGTTGTATTTCAACAAGCTACTATAACCAACATTCAATTATACTCCTTGATAAGGACAAAGAGTTATAACTATACCCATGCATTTAGGAGAAAGTAGGCTATATGTTCTTTACTGATCATCTTGTTACTTCAAGTGAATAAGTATGGTTGCTTTTTTGATTTTCTCTGGATTTCGACTTCCAGCGTTGGAGCAAGTTCTGTAATAATGGTTTGAGTTTTACGCCCCTTTTAACTACTGCAGCTTTATTAGATGCCAGAATTTTTCCCTGAAGGGGATCTTTAACTTGCTAATAAATCTACTGACATGGCTCCCTCGTGTTTGAGCACCCTCAAATATCAACTGACTGTGCTGGCATTCGATCCCTCAACAGCAGGCAAGAACCTTACCGTTGTGCCATGCGGCCAACCTAGAGTTAGTGCTAGGATAATTTACATCTCTCCAGCATTGTGCGAAAATATAGTAGGTATAGTTTTTTTCCTCGTTACATTCTTTGCATGTTATAGTAAAAGAAAAACAAGATGTTCAGTAAATAACATATAGCCTACTTTCTCCTAAATGCATGGGTATAGTTATAACTCTTTGTCCTTTTCAAGGAGTATAATTGAATGCTGGTTGTAGTAGCTTGTTGAAATACAACGTACTATACGGATATTAAACGTTGATTTATTGAATCCGCACCTAGAATATATATACACACACTAATACAGCCATCACAATAACACAGGCTATCAGACAACTTCTACACACACCCACGTAAACGGGGCTACAAGACCATGTTGCCGCAAAACCCCTAAAGAATCAACAACAACAACAATAACAATAGACTCTACCAAGGATCAAGGTCAACGAATATTAATCGCTGTATTCGAGTGTTGAAATATGTGGTGTTATAAGTATATATATAATATTTTCGATTTAAAATACACACTATATATGCTTAAAATTATAACGTGTGAGTAGTTATAAATCAATAATTAATACAAAAGAAACGAACTAAAAAATTTGAACCTGCAGGGATTTGAACCATGAACTTTCAGCCTGTTAGCCCAGGTCGATACCATTACGCCACGAATGGGAGATGATAACACTTGGTGAACAACTGGTTTAGTGTAACTGTATCATATTTTGTGTTGAAATCAACGATTTCATTAGCGTTTTATGGCGTTTCTATAAACCATTTGATACTAAATATGTAGCTACTATTTTGTTCAGTACATTCCTAAAATGATATAAACTTGCGCAGTTACGGAAATATATGTGTTTACGAGCAAAAATACCGGCCATTTTGACAACGGGACGGCACGGACCCACAAGAATATGGCATGGTCAGCCTGACTTGTTATTTACTTCTACGATTACATTTTCTATTATAATATGCTAATATCCTGCCGATCACCTCATTGAGGACAGTTTAAACCTCCCTAGGCACGATAAGCTGAATTGTTGGGGCCAGGGCTTGTTGAATCGTAAGTTACGTTTAGGCTATAATACTTGCATGATTCATACATCCGCCATCTTGAAACTATTTGGCTGATGCCCTTGTAGTTTGGGCAAAAGACGCTTCATACATTAGGGTATATTGTTGCAAAATTTGGTAGAGATCGGATGATTAGTTTAGTCGTAACTTGATTTAAACTCAGAACATTTGGATGGGCGCCATTTCATTTTGTTATGATGGCGGCGATATACAACATGACACTGAGTTGCCCCTTGCTAGTGCTACCTCTGTTCCAAAGGTGGTTTGATTTGGGTTTCGTTGTGTATGAATTGATAGGGGAAATCGATTTGCACACATACATGGCCGCAATATGCAAACTATTGGGCTGATGGCCTTGCAGTTTGGTCAAACGACGCTTCCCACATGAAGGTATAATGTTAAAAAATTTGGTAGGGATCAGATGATTAGGTTTGTTGTAATTTGATTTAAGCTTTGAACATTTGGGTGGCCGCCATTACGTTTCCATCAAGATGGCGGTAATATAAAGCATGACACTGAGGTGCCCTTTGCTAGTGCTACCTCTGTTCTAAATTTCGTTCAATTCAGTTTCACCGTGTTTGGATTGATAGGGGGGGGGGGGCAGACATGCATAGTACACACACATACACATACACACACACAGACACACAGACAGACACACAATTTTTTGCCCTGTGTTGATCTCATAAGTCTACTTTCAGTTTTTGCAAAAATCGAAAGTAGGCCAATGACATACAGTGTTAGCTGTAGAAGTGTTTTGTGAGCTATAAGCTACTAGAGGCTAAAATCGAAGTTTTGAGCTCCGGGGCAAGTATGATTGCAAAGCTGAAACTTAAAGGAATTGACTCAACAAATCAACTTGACGTAAGCAAACCAATCTTTTTAAAAATTCACCCATGAAACTAATATTAATTCACGGGAAACCTCCCTAGGCCCGGATACTGGAAGGATTGATACATTGAGAGATCTTTCTTGATTCGGTGGGTGGTGGTGCTTGGCCGCTTTTAGTTGGTGGAACGTTTGTCTGGTTAATTCCGATAACGAATGACGAAACCCTACCAACTCCCTTCATTCAAAACCATCCCGCTGCTTGTTTCGTGGCATTATTAAGCTTACTTTAATAGCAGTGCATATCTGACACGATTGAGCCTTCTTAGATCTAGTGATTTTTAGCACATACGATAGATACGAAGATTGCCCAAATCCCGTCATCTCATGTTCTGTGACCTCTAAGAGTGTAGCGGCTGACGCCCCGGAGGTCTGGGTATGATTCCCGACTCTACCAAGAAATGACATACTGGTCTGAAGGCTGGATTTCCGTGGTTTCCCACTTATACTCCAAGCAAATGCCGGGATGGTTCCTAACTTAAGGCCATGGCCAACTCCTTCCAAATACTAGCCTTAATTGCAACTGCATACACTACTACAGACATCACAGTGTCACAGGTTGTCAGTCAGATTTTACACATACGTAAAGTATACGGGGCTACATGTCAACGAAGTCACAAACACCCCATGAGAATCAATATCAACTCCCTGAATTAAAACCCGCACGGAACTCTCCTTTTATTTCTTTCCGAAAACGTCGAGTGCGTTTTACCCATTAGCCCATGATAAATAAGGAACGATCTTTCACTTTTTCATAGACTAATTTTTAAGGCCATTCTACTCTCAGTTATAAAATTATTTCTTTGTTTGTGTTTAAAGCAGCTGTTTGTAACGATATGCTTTCCAGTAATAGCTCTCTTTACACATAGTTCATTATCGCTTCGGTTCTGCCTGTTTGTATTGTGCACATTTGCATAATTATGTATCAATGGGCGCACATGGACACAGGTATAATACTACTATTACTACTACTACTACTACTACTACTACTACTACTGATACTACAGTACTACTAATAATAATTGCTGTTTATTTGACACGAGGAGTTGAAATTAGTGAGGAACCAAACACCTTGATTCTGAAGACATGAGAGAAATCATAATGATATTTTAACTCACACTAAGGAATGATACTGACAAGTGAATGCATGACGAGAAACATCAGCGAGGGGATTCACAGACTCGAGCAAACCGTCAAGTGTGACAAGGAAGGAGGAAGTCTAGCAAGATTCTTAGCGTCCGGCAGGGGATGTTTGGGTTTAAACCCCTCCAAAGACATTAATTGTTTACCTGAATCCTTATATTGTCCCATCTGTGTTTGAGACTTCTATCTTTAGACTGGTTTGATGCAGCATTCCATGCCTCCCTGCCTGAGCAGATAGTTTCTTCTCTACATACCTACCACACCCTCCATCCGGGGCAAACAGCATGATCGCTGCGCCAGCATGACTGTAATACGTTCTGTAAATCACGAAATTAATATGATACGGTACTCGATAGACCTAATATTTTAGATATGAGTGTGCAGGCCGAAATTAACAACATGATGTATTTTATCGTACAGCTCTCTGAGATCAGTAACGGGCATGAGCGCTATTAATAATTTAGGAGAAACAACAATAGAGATTTGTTGTTGTTCTTCTTCTCCTGCACGGTTTTCTTGGGCCTGAGAAAACTCTTCATCCAGCCAACAAGTTGTTGTTTCATATTAGGGGCTTGGGCATCGTGGTCATTTAGCCCCGTGTACTTGGGTGTGTGTAGAATTTGTCTGATGACTTGTGTTATTGTGATGGCTATAGTAGCGTGTGTATTTGTAATTCACGTGGGGAATGGGAAGGAGATGGCTGTTAGGAACCATTCTCGCATGCCTGGAGTAGAAGAGGGAATCCATGAATAAACCACTTCCAGGATGGTTGAGGTGGGAATCGAACCCACCTCTTCTCAGTTTTGCCTCTAGCGGATGAGATTTTTTTTTTTTTTTTGTCAGAGCCGAGAATCGAATCAGGACATCAGGGACAAGAGCCAAAATGCCAACCCCTACACAGGAGGTGGACACACTAGATATTTCTATGCAAGAATAGTTCAAAAATGGTTCATGGTGTAGTGACGTCCTAGTTTGTGAACAAAGGGCAACGGCTGACTGGCCTAGTAAGTGGTCCTGACAGTCGGGATACCTGTTACTATGGAATAGGAGTGGCCATCTTGGACATATTCTGAGTCGTGACCTTCCTTGTGCTCAGGCGGCTAGGACTACCCCACACGCTTATTTTTTACCTGAGGTTAACTCATGGGGCCTTGTGTAAGTAAGGCTAGCAACCGGCTTCACTTGTACATTCTAAACCAGCTAACATTGTTTTGACCAAGCCTCGGATCTATGGGAGTGAAGGTGTCCCACTCTCATCTGACAATTCTGGGACACCTTGCAAACGAACAGGCAATCAAGTTAGTATTCCATGGGGTGCTATTAATATCGAGGAAACCGACAGTAGTGGCTACGCGCGCTAAAGCGCAGCGTTAGGTCATGGGGCCAAGCTCTCTGCTGACTCGGTAGACGCGTGGGTTCGAGCCCCACCGTCGGCCGTCCTTGAAATGGTTTTCCGTGGTTTCCCATTTTCAACACCAGGCAAATGCTGGGACTGTACCTATTGACAGGCCACGGCCGCTTCCTTCCACATCCTTGCCCAGTTTCATTCGCCTTCATCAATTCCATCTCTCATCCCGACGCGCAGGTCGCCCACGGGCGTCACTTAGAAAGACCTGCACTCGGCCTCTCAGGAGGCCACACGAAAAAAAAAAAAAAAAAAAAAAATATCGAGGAAGAAAGTAGAATTTACTGAGTCAGCAAGTAAGATGGGATTGGATAATCTAGGGATTAGTAAATTTTAGAAAAAGGGAGATATAGAGGAGGAAGTTTGAGATTACAAGATATAACTGCCAGCTATAAAACGTGGCAGGGCAAAGTGGGGAGTAGGGATGAATTTCAAGAGAATCTTAGAACATAACATAGTTTCTGTGCTAGTAGAGTCATCACATAAATACGGGTTATCAGCCAAGTTGAACACACACCCAACTACACGGGTCTGATGATCAAGATGTCCTAATCCCCTAAAACGAGTTAACAACAATATAGATTCTATGAAGTACGTAAATGAACAATTAATATGGAAAGATTTGAAAATCCCAGGAGCTCGGGTCAGGATAGTTTCAATATATGCTCCAGGTGAAGGGGCAAATCAGGATGTAGACGATTTTATGAGGTACTGAGTGATGTAGTGACAGCTAACAATATGGATAGTGTAGTTATTTATTTAATCGTGTCAGAAGCAACATCAGTCTCAAGAAAAAGTACATCATACATGGTACTTAGCTGGTACTATACACAATCTCATCAAAACAGTCAGTGAAACTATATACTACTATATGATACTATGAGACCAGTATTTTGCCACATCACGTGCTTCAGGTGTTGCCTCCATCAAGTCCTTCATCGTGCACTTAGCAGGAGATAATCTGCATACAAGAAGGAGATCCATGGTTTGTTCTTCCCCGCACTCACACGTGGTGGTGTCGGAAGTGTATCCCCATTTCTTCAAATTCGCCTTGGACCTACCCCATTTCGCAACCTGTTCAGTGTTCTCCACGAAACCCATCCATTGTCATGTCCCGGATGTAAACTTTCATGAGGGATAATCCAGTCTTCAAGGTCTTTAACTCTCCTTTTCCATGATGTTAATCTAATTTTTCCGGGCGGTTCCGTGAGGCTTTTTGCTGAATGGAGGAAGCTTTTCCTTGACTTGAGCCTTTGATTTGATGGTGTGTACCCATATAGAGGATGGTTTTCTGAGTGTAGTACTGATAGGGGATTTCAATACTAGGGTAGGAAATAGAACTGAGGGGTATGAGAAGATAATGGGTAAGTGAGGTGAGGGTAGGGAAGCGAACACCAATGGGAAATGTTTTCTGGACTCATATGCGAGCATGGAATTAGCCCTTTCAAAATCATTCTCGAAGCATAAGGAGATTCACAGATACACATGGGAGAGTAGAATAATAAAGTTATTGGATGTACGTCCCTTTTAACTACTGTGGCTTTTAGAGACGTCGGGGTGCCAGAATTTCGCCCAGAAGGGGATCTTTAACGTGCCAGCAAATTTACTGACACGGCTCCCTCGCATTTGCGAACCCTCAAATGCCAACTGACTACGCCAGGATTCGATCCTCCCACCTTGGGAACAGCAGACAAGAACGTAGAGAAAAATGTAATTTGTTTTCATAACAGATACGTTGCACTCACCACGCGTCACCCCTCAATCTGCATGCAATATGGCAGTGCAACGGAGAGTTCCTCAATGGGCTGTGGAGCCAAGGGATTTGGTTTAGTTTGGTTTACTGAAAACACGATTGGTGTTGTACGGGGTTCCTGCCAAAAGTCCAAGCAAATCACTCCAGATAATCAAAATGTATCTGGGGGTACACCTGCTCACTGGCATGGAGAAAATCTAATCTCAAAAAGCATTTTTATAAGATGGAAACAGGTTAATTACACAATTACGATTACATATTAGAAATACAGGGAAAGTGAAAATCCACAGCCTGCTTCCAGTCGACCGACCGGGTCAGGTAATGGAATGAATGAAGCCCCCATCTAGCGGCGAGGATATGAACTGTGCCGGCTGCCGAAGCCTGTCGCACTCCCCCGGGGCAATGATTAAATGAATCACAGATGAAATGAAATGATAGTGGAGAGCGTTGCTGGAATGAAATTTATGACGGGGAAAACTGGAGTACCCGGAGAAAAACCTGTCTGCCTCCGCTTTGTCCAGCAAAAATCTCACATAGAGTGACCGGGATTTGAACCACACACCCAACGGTGAGAGACCGGCGTGCTGCCGCCTAAGCCACGGAGGCTTCTTAGAAATAGAGGGAAAGTAATCGATATAAGTAATTCCGTTACTTGCAATAATTCGTGACTGGGCACTGGTTGCTTCATACCGCGTGCGCCGCGTCGCGTCGTGCCCCAGTAACACACTGCCGTGGATCGCATGTTTATTCAATGCAGCGCTCTATATTCCATTCACATACTTCCGCCATGGCAATGCCAAGTCGCTACTGAATGACGGGGAGAGTGAGAAAGTGATTGGTCACTTCCTCATTGTCCAACGGGTCTCCCTGATCTTACGAAATAGTATTTGTTTTTGTTTATTTAAGGGGCTTTGCGACATCGTGGCCATGTAGCCCCGTGTACTTGGGTGTGTCTAGAATTTTTTTAAATCACCTGTATCACTATCATGTCTGTACTAGTGCGTGTATTTGTAATTGAGGTAGGATTTGTGTAGGAAGCGGCCGTGGCCTTAAGTTAGGTGCCATCCCGGCCTGGAGTAGAAGTGGGAAACCACGGAAAACCACTTCCAGGATGGCTGAGGTAGGAATCGAATCTTCCCCTTCTAAATTTTTCCTCACGAGGCTGAGTGTACCACGTTACAGCCCTCAGACCAGAATTATTTTTTTTTGGCAGAGCCGGGGATCGAACCCGGGCCTCAGTGGTGACGGCCAAGAATGCCAGCCACTATGCAACGAGGCGGACTCTTACGAAATAAAACACCATATTCCTTTTAGGTTTATTCAATCGAATCATCCCTACTCAACACTTAGTACAGTACAGCTGGAATGGTTTTGTTCCAAAAACTGTGCTATGGTTGGCTGTTTGTAAATCGTTAGAAAACACAAAAAAAGCTTAATTCTGAATTTTAGAATAATTTGCACGATCATTTTGTCGGAAAACTAAAAAAAAACATTGTAAAGCGTTTTTCTCTCAATCGACGTATTTTAAAGAAAAGTTTTTAAACAAAAAATGTAGAGGACATTATCACCTACAATTCGTCTCATTGAGGTCATGTCATACGTTTTGAAATTCAGATGCTAGGTGGCGCCAAAGATTAAAAAAAAGTGTTTTTACACTTTTTGTCCTAGAAAAAATTGTTTTTTCACAAAAGAGTGAATCAGAAATTTGTTCCTCTCAAAATTGTCTGAAACATTTATTTAAACGTTTGTTTCCTCCGACTTACCGTTCCTAAGTTATAGCGCAGCAAATGCAACGCTGCGTATTCAAGGCTACTATTGTTACTGCGGAGAGAGCGGTGGGCATGATTTAGACAGGGACCGGTGTCGGACAGCTGCCCAAGGCTCGGTCAAACAGGACGCGGGCTGTGTTTGTTAATTAGCTCAAACAATCATACCTATTTCAATCGCAACGTATCAATCATAACTGTACACATATTAACCTTTGTGCCATCTGAATAGTACAATTTTCACACTTCGGCAGACTATAACTTTGGAACGGTAAGGCGGAGGAAAAAATGTTTCAATAAATGTTGTAGACAATTTTGAGAGGAACAAATTTCTGATTCGCTCTTTTGTGAACAAAACATTTTTTCTAGGACAAAAAGTGAAAAAACACTTTGGCGCCACCTAGCTTCTGCATTTCAAAACGTATGACATGACCTCAGGTCGCCTCCGTAGCGTAGCGGTCAGCATAGTTAGCTGCCGTCCCGGAGGTCCTGGGTTCGATTCCCGGCTCTGCCACGAAATTTGAAAGTGGTATGAGGACTGGAAGGGGGTCTACTCAGCCTCGGGTAGCCCAAATGAGTAGAGGGGGTTCGATTCCCTCTCAGCCATCCTCGATGTGGTTTTCCGTGGTTTCCCACTTCGTCTTCGGGCAAATCCCGGGATGGTACCTCCTTCAAGGCCACGGCCGCCTCCTTCCCTCTTCCTTGCCTATCCATCCCAATCTTCCCCTCCCTTCCCTCATGAGGCCCCTGTTCGCTTTGCAGGTGAGGCCGCCTGGGCGAGGTGCTAATCCCACCTCACCAGTTGTATCCCTTCCGATTAGATGTTCCCAGCTCTAGGACACTGCCTGGATAGGCGGTAGGGGTGAGTTCCCTCGCTGAGTCCCTGGGAGCCACCACCCTGGAGGGTAAACACGATAAAAAAAATGACATGGCCTCAATGAGACGAATTGTAGGTGACAATGTCCTCTACATTTTTTGTTTAAGAAACTTTTCTTTAAAATCGTCGATTCAGAGAAAAACGCTTTTCAATGTTTTTATGAGTTTTCCGACAAAATGATCATTCAAATTATTCTAAATTCAGAGTTAAGCTTTTTTTGTTCTTTTCTAATGATTTACAAAAAGCCAACCATTGCACAGTTTTTGGAACAAAAGGTGTTTTTTTTTCTGTGCAGCTGTCCTGTACTAACTGGAAGTAGTAGTGCTTTGATATTATCAAGTCCAATAACTAGAGAGAGTTACGGGTTTCAAGAGGGGAGGATTCCAATGATCTTGAGAAGAACAATGATATTTCGATAAAAAATTCCAGATATTCAGTAAACCTTTGAGTTATTCATACCTTCTGCTTTTAAACGTCTTTAAAGCTTCTCTTTATACACGTATATCGGTGAACTAAACCAAACTTCTTGGCTCCACAGCCCAATGACAAACTCTCCGTTGCTCAGCCATATTGCCTGCAGATTGAGGCGTGACGCGAGGCGAGCGCGACGTATCTCCACGACCGTTGATCTTGACTAGGGTGGACTTTTAAATTCGACAGCTCCTCAAGAGGGTGACTGCACCCCGTACCAGCCCTCACTTCAGTTCTAAAATCTCTGACGGAGCCGAGAATCGAACTCTGGGCCTCCTAGGTAGGAGACAAGTGTGATACGCATAGATCATGGGGTCTGGACTTATATATCGGTAAAATCTTATCTCATCAGAGTCATCACCCATGAAATCATCCTGTGCAATTAGTAATAGCTGAAAATGAAAGTCACGATTCCTTCAGAGCTGTAGCCTATGTTTTGGCATGGTAGTATAAATCCACACCAACGTCACCTGTGTTGCAAGTAGTACCGTAACTCAATTGCTGTATGAGAGGAGGTAGCACAAGACCTCGTGGTACAGTGGCAAGCATTCTTAGGTGTCACTCTTGAGGTCCGTATTTGAATCCCGGCTCTGTCAAGAAATTTGATTCTGCTTTGAGGACTGGTTCGGTTTCTACCTCAGCCATCTTAGAAATGGTTTTCCATGGTCTCGCACTTCTACTCCAGCAAACGCCGGGACGGTACCATATTTAAGGCCACATCCACCACCTATCCAATCCTGGCCTAGTTACAAATACAGTACACACACTACTGCAATCATCAAAATAACACAGCGTATTAGACAAAATTACACACACAACCAAGTACACGAGACTACATGATTACGATGTCACAAAGCCCCTAAATGAATCACTAACACATCAGGAAGCACAAGAACGGAAGAGATGAAAGAGGAAAACCAGAATATACACGACTGAAAATTGATGCAAACGATAAGTGCAAGGAATGAGTAGAAGAATGGTTGAAATTGACATGTGCAAGTATAGAAGAATATTTGAGATGCAGTTTGTTGAAGATTTAGTTTTCAATGGTTTCGAGATGAGAGGAATAGCTGCTTGAGAGAGAAGAAAGTCTGAAGCAGGAGTTAACAGTGGTTCCCATCCCCCTTCCTATTCCCAGCCACCGGTCACCAATACACGTTCTGACCATGCTGAATGTTGCTTACAGAATTCAATGTTGCAGCATAGCTTAGCCTTTGTTTGTAGATTCAAAAGAGGCTGCACTAGGAAGGTAATTCTCAAGAAGTTGCAGACTGAATACAAGAAGTCATAACAGGTCATACTGAAAAAGTACTGTATGTGTAATTCCATACATGTCTCAAAGTCCCTAAATGAACCAACAACAAGCATTATAACTCTCAGATTCACAACAAATCTTTGAGACTAAGATGCCACTGCTATGATGAGGGTTGACAGATAGCCAAGTGTGTTAGCGCTCGTTTCCAGAGATAAATTTTGGAAGTAAGAGAACGATTACCGTAGTTAAATTCCAGGCCATGGTGTATTTTCTCGGTGATTCTGAGTGTGTTATTCCAGATTAACTTCAGGAAAATGTTTAGATTATACCTCGTATGAAAGCCTGTGTCACCTATTTCAATCTGGGTTCACAAGATAAATAGACAATTTCAACTTGTAAGACAATTTAAAGATATCAACACTCATTGTACGTGGCAACTTACAGATACTCTGACAGACATATCTACAGGATGAAGCACCTTCCTAGAGCGACCGGAAGGTTAGAATTAATGTCAATAATAATCTTCCAACCATGTGCCAGTCATATGCTGGTTACCATAAATTTCCGATTCAACACGCTGTACTGTTTTTATAGGGAAAATAACATATAAGACTCCGAGCAACGTTTACCGACTTGTATTGTGCGGGGCTTGGAAGCCCAACCTAGAGCCAATGCACTTCCAAGAGACGGAGTACGAGTAGGAAGCAGGTCCTCTAGGACTAGACCACGGCCCAGGCTGGTAGAAATACAATATGTATGTAAGCAAAGTAGCTTCAAATGATAAGGAAACAAGAGCTCACTCGGAGAGAAATCTATACAGACAGCAGTAAGGCGCTGAGGTGTTTCAACGGTAGAGTTGCTTCACGACACTGAGTATTGCCCGTTCCAACCCTCAAACCAGAATTAAATTTCATGCCAGAGCCAGGAAACTAAACCAGGATCTTTGAAGCCGAAGTTTCAATACAATCCTTGAGACCACATAAGTGAAAAAGTGTTGGCTTATTGTGTAATGATAGTATAGGGAATATTATTTAATACGTTGTACTTCTGGCCACATGCCGTGGGAATCCCCGAGTGAACATAATATGGCTTATGCATAGAAGTGTTGACAGCTAACGCAGTGGAACATATTTAGTTATCTCGCTCACTTTGCTGCTAACTATTTTAAACTAAGCACATTATCGCGATGGTTAAGTACACTACAAAACACAAAATATTTTCTGTCGAGTGTTATTTGCACAAGAAAAAAAAAAACACCAGTCAAAAGGTGCCTTCAGAAACTCCGTAGACAATATCCCGGTTCGGCCGTACCTTCAAAATTTTATGTACAACAACCTGTTTACAAGTGACGTAGTAATGGTTCCATACACAATAAGGAAAGGCAAGAGCGAAGGAGGACGGCTCTCACAGAGGAGATGTCAGACCATACACAGGCAAGACTGCAAGAGAGTCGCTTCAGTGAGTAGCTATGGAAATTGGTATTTCACGTTCAACTCGCAATGCAACAAAAGAATTATATTTATGATCTTACTGGTCTTACTCAGCCTATAACATACAGTTGCAGATTTCATTGCAAGAATATTGGCTAATGAATAGGCCTACTAATTCTTATGTAATACAGTATTATCGTTCCTGCCTACCAGAATACAATTGCAAATACCCTATACTGAAGATTTTTCTTACAACCAAAATATTAAGAGATACTGACAATATGCCGTATTCACATATCTACCAATTTAAACGTATAATTTCGCAGAATATCTAAGCGAGTGTGCTGCTGTTGTTTCATATCGGGGCTTTTAACACCTCGGCCATCAGCTACAGGTACCCTACTTGGGTGCGTATGGAATCTATATAATAACCTATAGTGCTGTGGTGTCTGTGTAATAGGGGTTAGGATTAAGGAGGAGGCGGTCGAGCCCTTTAGTTATATACAATCCCGACATTTGTCTGGTACAGGGAATCGAACCCACCTCTCGTCAGTTATCCTCATGAGGATGAGCAAAACCCGTTCCAGTCATCAGACTAGAATTGAAATTGTTGGCAGACTCGAGAATAGGCTACATGAGTATGACGTTATGTGACACGTACGAGTTTGGGAGCCCCCAACTCTCTCCGTCCAATGGCAGTATATAAGATGCGCGCCACAAGCCAGCAAGTCAGAATCATCCTCAACATGCTGGTAAGTTCACTCACATGGTGCGCCTATAGCTTGTGTTAGAAGTAATTAAAAATCCTAAATTCTGAATATAGCGTTTTGTAGCATCAATGATTTTCATATTTAGCGTTTTGCAGCAACTATAAATTTCAGATTTAGCGCTTTGTAGCAACTATGATTTTCAGATTTAGCGTTTTGTAGCATCAATGATTTTCAGATTTAGCGCTTTGTAGCACATATGATTTTCAGATTTAGCGTTTTGTAGCAACTACAGTATGATTTTCAGATTTAGCGTTTTTTAGCAACTATGATTTTCAGATTTAGCGCTTTGTAGCAACTATGATTTTCAGATTTAGCGTCTTGTAGCAACTAGGATTTTCAGATTTAGCGCTTTGTAGCAACTATGATTTTCAGATTTAGCACTTTGTAGCAACTATGATTTTCAGATTTAGCGTTTTGTAGCATCAATGATTTTCAGATTTAGCGTTTTGTAGCATCAATGATTTTCAGATTTAGCGTTTTGTAGCAACTATGATTTTCAGATTTAGTGTTTTGTAGCATCTATGCTTTTCAGATTTAGCGTTTTGTAGCACATATGCTTTTCAGATTTAGCGTTTTGTAGATTCAACGATTTTCAGATTTAGCGTTTTGTAGCAACTATGATTTTCAGATTGTGCGTTTTGTAGCACATATTTTTTTCAGATTTCGCGTTTTGTAGATTCAACGATTTTTAGATTTAGCGTTTTGTAGCAACTATGATTTTCAGATTTAGCGTTTTGTAGCATATATGATTTTCAGATTGAGCGGTTTGTAGCATCTATGATTTTCAGATTTAGCGTTTTGTAGCAACTATGATTTTCATATTTAGGGTTTGTAGCATCTATGGTTTTCAGATTTAGCGTTAGTACTTTTCTTAGGCCCATTCTACACGAGCTGATCAAACGCCGCTGTTCGGCCGCTTGCAACCGCCCTTATAAATGTGCAAACTGCACGGGACTGTCAAAGTGCGGCTGTTGAACAGCGAACAAACGCTCGGCTATTCTACACGAAGAGTTAAAGCGCTCTTGTGCAGGTCACTTCCAAAATTGACTGTGCTCTTATTAGGTGTATTACGGGACTTTAAATTGAGGAAATTCGTAAAGAAAAAATTCGCGCAATGAGACGTTGGTGGACTCACCCCACATTATCTAATCGCTTTTCTACAGGACAGTTTCATAACATGTTTGAGGGACACAGAACGTATCCAGACAAATTCTTACAGTTCTATAGAATGTCGGTTTCTTCATTCAATGAATATTATACAAAGGTGAGCGTTGTTCGATTTCACAGATACGTTTCTCGTTGTCAAACATAGCGAGTTATACAACACAAGCGATTTATTTAATGAGGAACTAAACACAGCACGCAGACGACAGATAATATGGACGCTGTTCAACAGCCTGCTACTTCTTCGTGTAGATTGGTTCGCATTCCTGCAGCTAGCTGTTGTAACGCCTCCGATGGCGTTGTGCCGCCTGTAGATTTTTAAACGCCAATGAAGCCCGCCGTTAGAACGCTCGTGTAGACGCAACGGAAAGCTGCCGTCCTAATAGCCAGGGGATGTTCGATGGCGCGGCTGCAGGCGGCCAAACAGCGGCGTTTAAACAGCTCGTGTAGAATGGGCCTTAGGCGACGGAATATGACCCAGAAGTTGTCCTCATGTACTTTACGAACCAGCCAAATTCGGGCACTCATAGCTGCTATCTCGATATTTAAAACGACAAATCCTTCAGACATTCGAGACGACCATTTGTGTCGTTCTAGCCACCTGATGTAAATGGTACTTGGGCAATCGAAACATTTTATTTCTTATGTTTGCTAAAAAATCACAAGTTGCGGATTTAATCGCAAAGAAGTTTCCCAACTCAAGAACTGCGGTCACGCCGTACTGCTCATCACACTCCGCGTGCTCCAGTAAGCGCTTTGAATGACACATTGAGTCAGTGTAATTTGCTCCAGGCTGTCCTCCTTTTTCTGTTTTTTTTTTTAACCTAGAATTCGTGGTCATAAGCTATCTTCCTTTACTCTGTGAACCGACTAATGAGGGGTAATCGAATCTGGTGAGATTCTCAAAGTCGAACTACTGCAGTGATAAAGCGAGAAGTCTTAATGCAAAGAAAACTGGGAGCTATAGGCCTAGCGTTGTGATATATTGACAAGACTATAATTTAAATTGTGTCCAGAACTTATTCTCTTCACTTTGTAAAGTTCACTTCAGCAGATTTACCTGGTTTATCACGATCTTTATAGATTTTATCTTCCTTTGGAAAGATGAGGAATATTAGTTCTAAGATTTGTAATAAACTTATTTAAATGTGATCCTGCACAAGTACCTGACACTTATTGATTGTATTAGTGCTACAATGTATTCATCAGAGGAAGCATTACTTTCTCCAGTTTTTGATCATCCAAAAATTAAACAACAGAGTATTTTATTACATCATATTTCACTTTATTAAGAATATGATGTCTAATGTTCTGCTTTCTTGAACTTACAGACTTTCATCTGCATTGCTCTTGTGGCCGTGAGCACCGTGCAGGCCGGTGTTGTAGCCCCTGCAGCTTATGCCGCCGCTCCGGTTGTAGCCGCGCCCGCAGCGGTAACCGCTTATGCTCGAGCTGTTCCCTATAACGTGCCACCCTTCGCTTCAGCTATCAACCTGCAGTCTCGTGCCCTGGCGGCACCGCTTCTTGCCGCTGCACCAGTCGCCGCATATGCTGCCGCTCCCGCTCTTGCCGCTTATGCTGCCCCACATCTAGCTGCCGCTCCCGTGGCCGCATACGCCGCAGCCCCTGCACTTTCTGTACACCCACCATCCTTCGCTCGAGCAGTACATATTTAACTGGAGATGCTAATTCTTGACCAACATCTTTGTACACAAACTCAAAAGCTATGTAAATAAATTTCTCAAGCATATTTGGAATTGCATGTTCTTCATCTCTCAGAAACGGGTCTCATTACTGTATCACAATGTTATTATTAAGGTATCCGCCGATCTCTTGGTTAAGTGGATGACACGTCGGATTTAAGCCGAAGGGTTAGGGTTCGATTCCCGGCTGTACAGAGGTATTTTAACCTCCTATGGTCATTTCCTCTAGCTCGGGAACTGGGTATTTGAAACGTCCTCGTCACCACGCGCAGGTCACCCATGGGTGTTAACTTCAAAGGCCTGCCAACAGGCCTCTCTGGTGGCCACACACCATTATTATTAGGGGGCGTGGTGGCTCAGCGGTCTAGCTGTATGCCTCTCACCAAGGCGGTCCGGGTTCGATTCCCGGTCAATGCATGTGAGATTTTCGAAGTGAAATGCTATGTCCTGTGGTTCGGATTCCACGTAAAAAGGAGGTCCCGTGGCTTATGATCTCAAGATTAACGGTCACGTTAAACTACAAGCTTCCTTCCTTCCTTTTCCATTATTATTATCATTATTATTATTATTATTATTATTATTACTAATAATACTATTATGGAAATAAGCAATATTAGAACGTCGACTTAATACTAGGAATAAAACTGAGCAGATAATCAGTCAATAAATAAATAAATAAATAAATAAATCAATCAATCAAACAATCAGAATTTGAAATCTGCACTTCCTAAAATGGATTCAAGGAAAATCAGAGAGCACAGTTAAAGTAAAGTTAAGACGAGAAGGCTAAAGAGAGGTAAGCAAAGGTAGACACGGTTGGATGTTCACTGGCCTTAACTATGCTCATTTTCCTTACCGAATACCATCTAATGCCATACCAGGGAATATTTTAGGGGCAGAAGTCATGGGTACCCACATGCACGCTGATCATTTTACTACCTTCAAGAAAGTTGTAAGTTCCAGGATATGTTTCTCGATACTGGTTCCAAGCTCTGCGGTCCGGAAACATCCACCGAAGGCAGGAGACACTGCGGGGAAGCAATTTAACATGGCTCATGAAGTAGACTGTGTTTCAAGCCCTGGTTGTTGTTTCATTTAGGGGAAAGATTAGACCTTATCAGATCTATGAATATTTAAACACAACTCTGACTTTCTGCTAGTTCCCACAGAGCTCAACTAGTGCATACCTTCGCTTGGAATAAATGTCGGATGAGAAGAACAGTGAACCTAATTTAAAATATAGTTCCAGTGATCCATACCAAGAAAGTAAGGAACTTTAATTGTTTTAAATAATATCAAATGTTTTGTTAGTTAGGCATATACATTTTAACTGGGACAGCTCGGTCTGTGCAATAAAACAAGACAGCGAAAGCAGCCACGGAACATTGAACAGCTCCGAAAGCAGTGATCAGAGAGGATGAAGCGAATGTGGGCAGAGAGATGAAAGAAATGTGGCAAAATTTGAAGTATTGATTTTACGTGCTCTGTAATAGTGTTATTCGAGTAAATAAATAAATAAAATTAAAAAAACATACACTGAGCATCAAAATCGCAAAGAGAGAGTTTTGCTAGGTTTTCAGGAATGATTGGTAGCTCGTGAACACATCACCAATCACTGGCATCAAATTCCTTTTTTTAATTAATTATTTTATTTATTTATTTATTTCAGATACCCTAAGCCTGACCGAATGCAAATTTGCTTGCGTAATATGAACTACTGACACACAAAGACATTCAGAATTTTAGAGGAAATTCACCCATTGGTCATCGGCACACCGTAAATCTGACTGGGGTAATTTGCGCAGACAGCGTTTCCATCATAAATAACTCAAGAGTTCAATTATAAGATTGTTGTTTTGTGTTGCTTGTAGGAGTCCAGTCTAGAACATGTAGGACCTCAGCCATGCCACACCAAATCAAAGATAAGGAAATGTTCCAATGTAGTTATGGAAATTGTATACTTTTAAATTAATAGCAAGTGTTAAATTAGTATAACTTATAATATGTAGCCTTCGCCTAGGATAAATGTTGGGTGAGTATAGCAGTGATCTAGTTCCAGTGATCCGTGCCAGAACACATTCGAGGTGAAATTTCACGTCCGGTGGTTCGGATTCCACGTGGCTTATGAACGAGATTAACGGTCACTGAGAACTACAAGCATTTTTACTGAATAAAATGCATAATCTTACACAATTTTATTGTAGCAGCTTTAAAAGTTAGAAACTTGTGATGACACAGAATGAATCATGAACACTTTATTTTGAAGCGAGAGTGCAGCTTACGCCAATTAGGTTATATTTTTGGTTGTTTATTTCAAACAGTTATAGATATTCTCAAGTTTCTTTCACCAATGAAACAGAAGAGTCTGTTATCTATTTTAAGTCCCACGGCGTATGCGTGCTCGTTAAATTGTGCACCACGGCCGCGAGGGCAGCTACAGCTAGTCCGGAGATTGCAGGTTGGAATCCCGGCGTGGTGCACGACTTAATGAGCACGGCTACGCCGCGGGGTCCTATCTTCCAAGATGGGTCACCTGAGGACCACGTGACGAATAAAATAATATATACATAGTAGCTAAATAATAGGTCTATTAATAACACACTGAAGTACACGCAGCCTTCTGTGACCATAGCTTGTTGCACATTTCTCAACAGTCCCCAGTGAAATACTCTGCCTTTCCGCCACAGCGAGTTCGCGTGAGAGATTGATCCTCAACTCTATTTGGACCACCTCGTCAGCATGTTGGCTGGCATCCCTGGAGCCAAGGTTCGATTCTCGGCTCTGGCAAGACATTTAATCCTGGTGTGAGGGCTGGAATGGGAGCCACACAATCTCTTGAGGATAACTTAGTAGAGTGTGGGTTCGATTCCCACTTCTGCCATCCTAGAAGTGGTTTCCCACTTATGCTTCAGGGAAATTGTGGGATAGTTCATGACTAAGGACACAGTCACCTCCTTTCCAATCTCAGCATCAACGACACAAACTACATGACTATCAGGAAAATTACACACACACATATTCAATTACAAGGGACTGATGACCACGATGTCTAAACCCCTAAATGTAGCAACAACAACATCTCTACTTTACTTCCAGATAAAAATCACAATGCTTCAAGATACTAGCACAGCCCGTGGATGAAGACGAACTTGCCGGATTGACGGCATTGACTACATTAACTTTAAAAATAATGCAAAAGGAGGATTGAGAGCACTTCTTATGCTAAAGGTTGCAGGATCAAACCCGGCACGACCTATTGGCATTTGAGGATGTTCAAATGTGTTAGATTCTAGTCAGATTTACTGGCACATTGAGGACTCCCTTGGGTGAGCGTCCAGTAACCCAGATTTTATAAAGCCACAGTGATATGATTATTGTTAATATATATTACTATAGGCTTTCACGGTCGGCGATATTCAAAGCGGATCGTCGGGTTGTTAGGCTGTATTCTGCGATTCATTGTGCCTGATTTCCTCATCTCCCCTGAACTGTCGTTGTTAATGATTCTTTAGGGGCTTTGCGGTACCGACAACAGTAGCTACGCTCGCTAACGCGCAGCACTAGGCCATGGGGTCAAACTCTCTGCGGACTTTGTAGAGGTTGGTTCGAACCCCTCCGTCAGCCGTCCTTGAAATGGTTTTCCGTGGTTTCCCACTTTCAACTCTAGGCAAATGCTGGGACGGTACCTTCTGACAGGCCACGGCCGCTTCCTTCCACGTCCTTGCCCAGTTTCATTCACCAACATTCATTTCATCTCTCATTAACTCCTCTCATGAGGTTGGTATCAGGAAGGGCATCCGACCGTAAAAGCCTTCCGCCACAAACACTTTCATCGCAGCTCATCCCCGACCCCGTTGGAAGACGGGATTAATAAGGGGTAGCCATACATACAGGGGCTTTGCACCATCGTGGTCATGTAGCCCCGTGTATTTGTGTGGGTGTGAAATTTGTCTGATAACCTGTGTTATTTTAATGGTTGTAAGCATTGGGAATGAGGCAGCCGTGGCCTTAAGTTTGGAACAATCCTGGCATTTTGCCTGGAGTAGAAGTGGGAAACTACGGAAAACCACTTCCAGGATGGCTGAGGTAGGAACCGAACCCACCTCTTCTCAGTTTTGCCTCACGAGGTTGAGTGTACCACGTTCCAGCCCTCAGACCAGAATTATATTTCTTGGCAGAGCCGGGAATTGAGGCTGGGCCTCCACAGTGACAGCCAAGAATGCTGGCTACTACGCAACTAGGCGGACTCCTCTGAACATGAACCGTGACTAGAAGACTAGAGTTTCCAGACCAATGACGAACTTAAAATAATGTCAAAGCCCATTTCAACCCACTGGCGGCAACAATTTATGAAGAGGGGTTTGGAAAGCTCGTCCACAGATGTGATCAATTTGGTACATACGCTTTGGTAATAAATTCATTTTGCTATTTACACGTGTCGTTTTTTGTGAACCACCCTCGTAAGACCATCACAACACTGAAAGATACGAGTTGGGTAAATTACTGCGTTACAGTTACCGTTGCTTGTCAGTTACAATTATCAAAGAAACGAATCGCTACTATCGTATTAACATATACAGTAGTTGTCGAAAGTTAATGTTTTTCAGTCGGTCAACACGATTGTACCCGATTGTAATGGGCGGTTCCCAAATCCTGAAAAAAAACAAAAACACGAGATTAATACATACACTTGGATGCCCAATTTCAATCGTCAAGCGATCATCATCAGATCCATTACACTTAGGCTATTAAATTTATGTTTATAAGTATGGTAGACAACGAAAATATAGGCTACCTTTAGTCAATAACATTATTTTTTTCCAATGTACTGGTTTCAAATGTAATTAATATTTATAAATAGAAACAAAAAATGAAGTTGAAAGTTTGTGTGTTAATGTGATAAAGGAAAAACAATTATTTTCTAAGTGTTTCTAATAATTTTGAAGAAATAATCATTAAATTTGTTTAAATGGGTAAGGTTCAATTCTATTTCTAAAATTGTTAACTATCTAAATTATTTAAAAATACTAAAAACTAATAAAACCAGATGTGTTACAAATTTTGATTAATATGAAAAAATATGTCTTCAAAAGCACCTCGATGTAGGAAATACCAATGTTCTAGGAAGATAAGAGTGAAATGAGATTTCTACAGATATATAAATAGCAGACAGAAAAACGAAAAATAGTTGACGTTAAACACTTCCGTGGAAACGATTTACAAGTACAGTGAAAAATTTTGTTTTTTGAGGTTGAAATAACGTATATGTATTGTCATATGCTAACGTGAAAGTATCACTTTATAATCACGTTGCATGTATGAGGAGAAAGCAAACAATTCTATTTATATATAATAATTAAGGTGGTTGTACCGGGTGAGTTAGCTGTGGCCGTTACGGCATGACTGCTGGCAGTCGCTCACATCCGGGAGGCGAGGAGGTTCGAATCCCCCCGCCGGCAACCTTGAAGATGGTCTTCTGTGGTTTCCCATCTTCCTTCCAGGCAAATGCCGGGGTTGGTCCCTAACTATAGGCCACAGCCGCTACCTTCCAATTCCTCGTCCTTACATTCCAACTTTCCTCCCCAACGGTACTTGTAGCTAACCCATTGGGTATCCGTCTCGAATCAGCTACAAAACTGGCGAGCCGAACATGTCCTCGGACACTCCCGGCACTAAAAGCCATACGCTAGAAAAAATGTGGTTGTAAATTATAACTCATTAAAACCCTGAAAAATATCATTGTGTGTGTGTGAGCTTTCTCTTCTCAACCACTCCAAGATATGACATCTTTTTTTTTAGTAAAATCAGTCTTTGTTGTTGATACAGTTTTATTGAATAAAACACTGCCACATTGTACAACAAGCATCACCTAGCGATCCCGTCCTCTACAGCCAATGCAGCTCAATGCCACGCCTGGCTTTAGGCATGGTGGTTGTGGCTGCCACTGTAGCGTTTCAATTGGTCTAGTCTGGTATTATAGATGAATGGATTCCGGATCAAAGGTCTTAGGCTTGATTCCTAGTTCAGTCAAGGAATTTAATTCAGGATTGAGAGATGGAACGCGGCACACTCAACCTTGAGAGGCAAAATTAGAAGAGGTGGGTTTGATTCCTGCCTCAGCCATCCTAGGAGTGGTTATCCGTGGTATTCCACATATACTCCAGCCAAATGCCGGGATGGTACTCTACTCAAATTTGTGGTTAGAGTAATATTATTCTCGCCACTAAGAAAGCATAAGTTTTCTAAATTTATTGGAGCTGGATTTGAATGCCGAACTCTGGCTAACGTGAAATTGAGAGGGGGACGTGGTCTTTGTGGAACGTCGGACCAATCAGAAAAATGCTTGTCGAAAAACAATTCTGAAGGCGGCAGATACCAGTCTTGTTTGAACTCCGGGATGGTAGGCAATCCGCCCATCTCAAAAAGGTTTATCGATGATGGGAAGGGGCAGGATAGGCTTTTAGCACAGCTCAAATAGGTGTTCAAGGTGTCCAGTGACACGATGAGATATCACGTGACAACCTCGTGGCCAATGAGAATATTCAATGGAACTAATTACCAATACTTGCAATGATGTAATTACGAGTTATTTTACGACAGTTTATGGTTTGAGAAGTTACTATTATTTTTATGAAGATTTGTCAGAGATATCATTTTGGAGAAATATGTGTCAGTACGGAGGAAAGTGGATAGAAAAAGGTTCCCGCCTAGATCGCGCGCGGATTTTCCTAATGACGTCAAAATTGGCGTAGGGAAGGGGAAGCAAGCCATCTTTTCGAAGCTTTTTGCTCGGGAGACGCGAACGGAGACAGACGTGTCGAACCGCGGTCTTCGAGTGCGCGCTTTGTGGGTGATAAAACACAAGTGAATGACAGAAAGTGTTACGACGGACAGTGAAGTGCATTCAGAGTCAGATAAACGTGTAGTTCATTTTTACACGAGTATTAGTCAGGAGATTATGTGGAAATATATTACGAGAATCGAGAAAGAATAGCAACCAGTATTGGTGTAGAAACAGTACAGAAGCGGTGATTCGAGTATTATAGAGTGCAGTTAAACGAGCAGACTAAGTTGTTTAATCATCACTACAACGAAGTGGACAGTATTTGAGTGCAAATTTTAAAGCATTATTGGAAGCGCGAACAAGTGAACGAACGTTACGTCTACCATTAAATATTATTCGACTCGATTATGAAAATGTTATTTCAATTGAGACTGAGAGGGACATTATTTGACATTATGGAAGTGATGATGGTTATGGGCTAAATATGCAATGGGAAATGTAACCTACAAGATGAACCGAGAATATCAGGAGTGATTTAGAATGTCAGGAGTGACTTAGAATATTTGGAGATGATATTTTCTCGATATTTTCAATGATCACGAACTTATGAAAATAAAACAGACAAAAGATCTTACAAGAGATTGAAAGAATTCTACGCAGAAGATATGAAGAACAGAAAAGCAGAAGAGCGGAACGAGGAGAAGAACAAGAATTCAAGTCCTGAACCGGGAATCGATCGAGGGAGAGGACCGAGGACGGGAGATGCAGTTTCGGAAAGGCGAAACACCTTGGAGCTGGGAGGGAAATCAATTTGGAGCTGTAAGGCGTAACATCTTGGTGGGACTAGGTGTAACGTCTTGGCGCTGTAAGGTGAATGCTAGGATGGGACCCGAATCCACAACGTACGAGACGCACGAACCGGATCATGGAATGTAGTTCATGATTTTCTTCTAGACATCTATACGCGACATAAAGTAAGAAAAGAATTCTCTTCAGTAGTCCAGTTTTGTAGATAGAGATCTGTGATAGTATTTGAGTGGCCATTTTCGACGTTGATTCTCAATTAATATTTTATTAGTATCGTTGTGGGATTTTTAGTAGTTTCTTTTCGTTTCTTAAATTTTTTTAATTCAGGTTTGGTGGATATTACTTTAGTTGAGCAGCGAGATATTTCAGGATCGATGATTTGAGTCCGAGTTTTGACTTCTTTCGGTATTTATTTTTGAAACTTTGGATTAATGATTTTGGCGATCGGAATTTTCGTATTTTGTTATCTGTATTATCTGATTCGACTTTTTCATACATATATTGAACCCTTTATCCACAGGCTGTATAAATGATTCTAATAAATTATTCATCATCTTTTGATACATTACTACAGACAGCAGATATGAGAGCCAGACGGAGTTGGGAAATATTGAGAAATCAGTGGCCGAGAGGACACAATGGTTTAAGCTCCTGTGGTATTTTAGAAAGTAGCATAATATTCATGACACATAGGACAAGTGCAACTTTTGGCGCGAAGATGGCTTGGGTACGCACAATAATGGCTTGTTACTATGAGAGTTGGCGCCAAGAAGAAAATTGAATGCTACTACGTAATTGGTCAATCTTCATGTTAACCACTCCATGTGGCAGGAATACAAGTAAGAGCGCGCAAAGATCTACAAGAGTCTGAACCAATAATATCAAGACGCCCTGTTTAAGCGGCAACTCGGCGTGGTAACGCACCCTGGAGAATTAACGCGGGAGTTATCTACTGATTAATTCCACGATCGATTCGAACTAGTTATAGCATAATCGTAACCTCCACATTGCTACGAACTCAATGATACCGATCGCATGCTAGTCTGATAATTATTATGGAATATTTTTCCATAAATCCCCTTCCATGCCTACCCTAGCCAGTTTCATTTATAAATGGTCCAGGAAGCTTCGAGAGATGACTTTTATTTGAGCATTTGAGGACGTAAGGTCTTTATTCAGGTGTCTGAGGACACGAGGCATGACTTCCTTTTTTTTCATGTATTTGAACATGGAACATTTTCGTCAAGTTATAAGTGTAACTTCAGTGATTTTTTTGTAGTCCCAGTACTACCAGATAGGACCAGTTCATCGAAATAATTCACCAATAGACTGTCAAGGAATTTAGTACTTGATCGGTGCGTTTAATAGGAAATATATCGTGTGTGTATCTGACAAACATTATTTTAATTCAGCACGAGATGACGTCTAGGAACGAGGGCGGATCTTGGAACCAGCAGGACATTTGCCAGAAGATGTCGATGACGAGCTAAGCATTTTAAAGGAGTGATGGCTGCGGATGTTTAACTGACGCTGTTCTATAGGAATGAGTACAAATGAATTTATTTATTTATTTATTAAATCAGCTATGGCTGTATGGGACGTATTTTTGTAGATATTTGTTTGCTTGTTTGGTAATGTAGATTCTTAGTTCTTGTTTACTGACACATTAAGTATGGGCCAAGCTGAGCGCTTTGTAATTTGTAAATATTGTGATTTTGTTTGGTTCAACTATACGGGGCTATGCGCAGCTCGTGCTGGCATTCCCTTGCGTAAATCGCGGTCAAGCATTATAATTCGGAAGTATGCCTTATAACAAAAATGGAACTGAATTAATTTGAGATTAAAAATAGAATTTGGAGGGTAAAGATTATTTGTGAGCAGAATTTTATGACGGATCAGGATTATTTTGATAGTTGCCTTCCTAGCAGATCTGTACGGGATGGCACTTTGCACCGGAAGTTTTGTTGTTTATTTGTTTAATGTGTCTATGGACGCAATGGATGTTGATCTGTTTTGAACCGACCCAGTTAGTATGTTTATGAGTGAGTCAGTCCAAGCTTTATGGTGTGTGTGATTTTTACGATGAGTACGCGGGGATATATCATTGTGATTATTCCGGCTTGCTGCATATCGGCCCAGTTCATAACCTCGCGAGGCTTAACTCGTGGTATATAATTGTGTTTTCTTGCCATCCAAGTGGATGAGTGAGATATGTCTGCGTTTCCAGGTGGATTCCGGGACCAGTGTGGTCTCATATAAATAGCACCAAGCTTGAAGGACTGAGAGTGAGTAGAGGCAGCGATGACTCATACAGGAGGGGTGCGCTCAAATCAGATAACGCGACGTAGTCATTAGTAACAGGCCAGGGTCCTGTATTTCAATTTAAGACGTTGTTTAAAATTCACAAAACCTGATCGGTTGTAAAGAGTATTTTATTGATTAAATGGGTGTTGTCCATGTTTTAAGGCATATTCCGAAACGTCTGTTTGTCTGGCGTTTTTATAAAAATGTAAATATAATTTTTCAGCCGTTAGGCTTGTATTTAGTTGTTGTTGCTGCTTCACTTCTTATGTGTTTATTTTACGCGTTCAATGACCCCGTGTGGCGTTAGTATGTGCGAGGCTGTGTTCCCAATTTGTGATGCGAGCTTTTTGGCCTATTTTCGGCATGCTCTTTTTATTTTGTGTGCTCTGGCACCGGCTAGAATCTCATGGAGGTTCTTCATCTTTTTGTTTTATTAGATCTTGCATGTGTCAGTAGTAATTATAGTGTGTTAATTAAGGGTGGGTCCCATAGCCGTAGTGTGATTTAAAAGATGCAACTCCGTGAGCAACATGACTGTTTCAGTTGTAACGGACTCGCATCAGTACTCATTTTCTTATTAAAGAGCAGTACACCACGCATTATGTAACTTCTTGACCAGGAAAAATGGACTTGCATTCATATGTTGTGAGGAGCGAGTTCATACCGCTCAATTTTATGTTATGATTAATCATTTTGTGTGAAGCTGTATTCACATTGTTTTGTTGTGTGGAGCGAGTGCTTACCGCTTAGTAATATATTTATTTTCTTGGAAGTGAAAGTCAGGGGGGGGGGACTTCTGTTTATTATTATTATTATTATGCACATAATTTTCAGTCATTAAATATCTTTTATTCTACTTGTTATTCATTTTATTTTTAGTATAGCCTCTGTTATGGACCTTTCTATTCATTAGAGCATGTGTTTGTGCGAACTTTGCTGTGAAAAGCATCCAGGACTGAGCACGACCCCGTAGATTGAATCTTGAGAAAACAATGCTTTATTGAAGGGTGCATAGACAAGCTGGCTTAGCCAAAGTGGGGCGTTTCGCTGTTTTAGGCTTTTCTAGCGGATCATAGACAAGCTGGCGCGCCAAGTTGGGGCTAGTTCGTTGCTAGTTACCGCTAGAACACAATGGATAGTCAGCATAGATCTAGTAGATCAAGCTGTCGCGAAAATGTGGTATTTCACTAATATATGGGACTGTTTGAAATCACCGGAAGTGATATTTTGTTAACGTAAATACGGCGAAGAAATACCGCCAAGAAAATGGAATATACAGTAGAATCACGAGTTTGCAAGTTAAATACGATTCACGTTTTGTTTATTGAAGTAATTAGTAAAGTAGTGTACGTGAAATCGGGCGCCCATTGATTAAATGTAAAAATTAGATTTGTTTAGAAAGTCAAACTCATGAATATGTTAGGAGGCAGGTAGCCTTAAATGACAATTAATACTTTGTTAATTAGTCAGTGTTAACATCAGATCTGGATAGTAATTTTATGACTGAATATGTGCGGGGTTAAAAATTTATTAAGTAAAATTAGAACCATTCAGTGATGCAGATTGATTTGCGGGAGTAAAGGGAATGAGATTAAATGAACTGAAAGTGGTCAAATGAAGTAAATGTATGTCAAGAATTATATATGTGTGTGTCGGGGAGACATTCCCATGTCATCCTCGTATTTTCTCAGTGATATATATTTTAGTGTGTGATAATGGCAACAGTAGCGGAGATCCAGGCGATCATTGAAAGTGCCACGGCACGAACCCAGAAACTATTACAGGAACAGAGTGCGAAGTTAGACACTAAACTATCCGAACAGTCAAGCGAGTTTAAAACACAACTAAACGAACAGTCGGACGAGTTTAAAACACAACTAAACGAACAGAATGAGTCTTTCCAGACTCAAATGAATGACACTATAACTAAACAATTAAACGAACAGAATGAGTCTTTCCAGACTCAAATGAAGGACACTATAACTAAACAATTAAACGAACAGTCTGGCGAGTTTAAAACACATCTAGCTGAACAGAGTGAGAAATTAGACATTAAATTAGCTGAGCAGAGTGAATCATTACAAGCGCAAGTAAATGAAAATAAAAACAAACAATTAGAAGCGCAAGAGAGTAGAAATACGAGTCAGTTTGCCACATTATCTGCAGAGATGAAAGAGTACACTACGCAGCAGATGGTTCAATTCGCGCTTGATATAAGTAAGAATATCGACAAACAGCTAGATCAGATAAAAAAATTAGAGGACACCTTCAACCGTAAATTAAATGATTTGGACGAAACTGTATTGGCAAAACTAGCTCAGATAGAATTAGCATGCACGGTAAATAACAGTAAGGTTAAAACGGCACAGGATGGTCTTGGAAAACGGTTTGATAAGATGGAGGAGGATTCTACGTTTAACCAGGGACAATATTGTCAGCAGTAAATGAAAGTATTACGGGCCTGATAAAGGATATGAATAAATTAGAAATACAATCAGCAGAGCGATGGCGAAACCTAGAATCGGACCAGGATAATTTGAAGAGTACGATAGATGAGAATAATATACGTCTAGAAGACACTCTTGAGAAGATAGAATCGAATCAGGAGGACACGAAACAGCAGATGGAAGAAAAACTGGGCGCGATAAAATATAGCATCAGAGAGGATTGGCGTAAGATGAGCAGCGACTCTAAAGAAGAACTGTTAACAATCATAAAGACCGTAGGTGATAACCATACGCGCATTAAAGCACTTGAGGAAGAAATTAAGAGTAAAATGAAGGAACAGACGGACAGAATCATAAAGGCAGAATTGCGTTCGTTGGGACAGAACACGTTATCTCAGACAGAGCACGTTAAAGATAAGGAAGTTGACTCAGCAAGCCCAGGGGCAATTAGCGCGGCGAGTAGCCACGGACTGACAGGCAGACCATTAACAACTAACACAGAGGGATTTCACAACAACGTTGGGGGAACCTCTACTCCTCAACATGGCTATCAGCACCCTCAAGTCGTACAAGTTATTCGATCAAATGAATTTAAACCCAATAAATTCACAGAAAATTCTGGTGTTACACCGAAGGCGTATCTTAGGGAGATGGAGGACTATTTTAATGACAATAACATACCGCCCGCGCGTCGTTTAAGACTGATGGAGCGATTTCTTTCGGGAAATGTACTTACGTGGTTCTTGAGCTTCAAGTATACTTTCGGAGGGATGGATAATTTAAAGGATGCGTTTCTTAGAAAGTATTGGTCGGCGTCTCTACAGCAAAGCCTTAGAATGGAACTTTATTCGAGAAAATATCAGTCAACTCAGTAGACGAAATATTCAGATTTCTTTTCGTAACAATTGTTAAAATTTAAAGATTTGGATCATCCTTTAGAAGAATCGGATCTGGTTATGACGATTGCACGGCAGTTGCCAGTCAATGTTCAGCAGGTGTTAGTGGCAGCAAACGTGGACACAGCAGTTCGAGCCGAACAAATCTTACGTCAGATTGACGAGACAACATCTCACTCGCAGGAGAGAGGGGGACGACAGCTGGAGCTTGTAAACACAACGGAGGTGGTTACACCCACTCAAGTACACACCAGATCCCAGGCCACAAATACAAGTGTGTCAACAACACCAAGACGAGGTCAGGAGGGCGAAGAAAATAGGTCACACCAGCGACATGATAATAATAATGATAGGTAGACCCAGGGCAACAATAGGTATCAACAGCGAGGGTACCAACAATGGAGAAATAATAGGAGAAATGAGGGACCCTACAGACGGTACGAAAATAACAATAATGAGAATCGACAGTGGCGTGAAAGGAGATACCAGAACCAGGGAAACTATCAAAATTATAGGAATGAATAGAACGACAGACTCGCCGAATCGCAGCGCTACCTGGAAGAATTACACGCTAATGGAGGGGATGAACAAGGACGTTGGGAACGTGCCATTAATAGGAGGTCAAATCCAGACACTCACATTGAGGGGGCCGAGAGTTTATTGAAGCAGGAAGAACGTCAGGGAAATACGCGACAGAAGGATGATGGTAGTCGCGGGGGTTGTAAAAAAACCAATAATTGCAAAAGGAGTCACCCTGAGAGAGCAACAGCCGGAAGTGAAGAAGGATGGGTCGTGGCACACATACAAGAGTGGATAGCTTTGCCGGAGGATTGCCTGGAGGAGATTGTAAAACCACGGAATGATGATATCAAACAACTACCTATTATTTATGCCAGGATTGGTGGAATTAACGTGAGATGCTTAGTTGACACGGGTTCACAATTTAGTCTTGTATCGGAGGCTTTGGTTCGAGAGTTGGGACGGAGTCAGAATATTCCTGTGATTCCAGTACCGCAACACAAGGTGAGGGGCGTTATTCCCGAACGCACCGTCACTTGCAAACGTCAAGCATTTTTAGAATTGGATATATTAGACCATATATTAGGACAGACTTTTATCATTATGGCTAAAATGAATTTTAACACTATTCTGGGTGCAAATTTCATTTGTGACTACCAGGCATTCATAGATTTGCACAATAATACAGTCAGTTTTAAGGAGTTTGATAAACTGAAGGATGTGGGCTTACACATGGATGAAATCACTACAGGGAAGGACGTGAATTCATGGGCATTGGAGGCAATAGCAGAGGAGACAGAAGAGGAGGTACGAAAGGCGGAAGATGACCTTATAGATGAGGCTGTTGTGGAATTAAATGAAGAGAATGACTCTCAGGAGATATGGGCTTTACTAGCAGAAGGAGACGACAGCGATACTCAGTTTGAAGAACTATTACAGGAGCGGCTCAGTGACATCCAACTAGTGAACATAGGAAGAGACTTGAGGAGATCTTACGAAGACACAAGGCAGTGTTTGACACAGTTCCAGGGAAGATAATTAATTTTCAGTATTCTATGCTGGTTGAGGATTGGTCCCCATTTCGAAGTAAATTATACCCTATACCAGAAAAACATCGGGAGCAGGTCAAAAGGATTATTGATGATATGTTGCAAGCTGGAGTGATTAAGAAGACTCCTACACCTTATTTAAATGCGATTTTGGCAGTTACAAAACCCAATGGATCCATTAGACTTTATCTAGACGCCAGAAATCTAAATATGCGCCTTATTTTTCCCGAGTATGACAGAGCGCCAATCATCAGAGACGTCTTAAAAGGATTTAAGAACAAGAGTATCTATTCGTCCGTAGATCTGACGAGTTCGTTTCACGATATCGAACTGGATGAGAAGTCACAGCTTCTTACTGGCTTCTTGTTCGACAATCAGACATATTGCTTCGTCCGTATGCCCTTTGGCGTTAAAACAGCTGGATGCGCATTAATTCGAGCCTTGGATCGGAACCTGACTGAAGAAGTGAAGGAAATGACGGTACGATATATTGACGATAAACTCTTGGCTTCAGATAACATCGAAACACATATGGAAAATTTGGATAAGCTTTTGGACAACCTTAGAACTGCAAACTTTAAAGTCAACTTGAAGAAATCCCATTTCTTCAAGAAGGAGATTTTATACTTAGGGCACATCATTGACCAGGAGGGAGTGAGGCCAAACCCTGCGAAGATAGAGGCAATAAAGAATTTCCCTACACCAACGAGAGTGAAACATATCAGAGCTTTCCTTGGCGTGACGGGCTTCTTTAAGGAAAACTGCCCAGGATATACTGAAACCGTAGCACCTATGCAGGAGAAGCTGAAGAAGAACAACAAATGGCTTTGGAACGCTGAGTGTGAAAAGTCATTTCAAGAGACTAAAGTATTACTGGAAAATTGTATCAAATTAGGTTACCCAGACTTTCAACGGAAATTTATTATCCAAGCGGATGCTTCCATGGTTGGTATAGGAGCGATGTTATACCAAGAAGATCCAGCTAATCTTCAACATCGTGATTATTTAGCCTTTGTGAGCAGCAGATTGCGTAAAAACGAGCGCAACTATACGGTCACGGAACTCGAATTGTTGGCAATACTTCATGCTTTGCAACAATGGAAACGGATTGTGTATGGTTACCCCATTATTATTAGAACAGACCACAAAGCACTAACGTTCTTGTTCAAGACATCTATGGCTAGCGAGCGTGTGACACGTTGGTCCATCTATATACAACAATTTATCATCGAAATTGAACACTGCCCAGGAAAAATGAACCTAATTCCGGATGTATTAAGCAGGAACCCCGAGCCTGATACCGAAGAAACAGCAATAGTACAGCATATTGAATTAACAGCAAAGGATCATGCATTCTTGGAGGAATTACGGGAGGTACAACGAGAGCAGGAAGCGGAACCATGGATGTACCAAATGATCCAGTATTTTAAGAAGGAATTACCAGCAGGAACCCCAGCGTACAGAGAAGCAAAAGCCAGAGAAGGAAGATATGTCTACCTAAACAATTTACTGCATAAATGGATAGATGAAGAACACACCAAATTACGTATCATGGTACCTGCATCATTACAAAGAGGACTTACTTGGCACATACATGAAAGTTTCGGACATGTGGGAATCAACAAGGCACAAGCGACCATAGGAGAAACGTTCACGTGGCCGCGAATGAGGACTACCATCTGTGACGTAATAAAGATCCTTGTCAGAGGACGAAGCCGAATAATTACTTAATGAGGCAGTATCCTAGACCATTGCTACCTCAGAGACCCTGCGAGCTTGTGGCACTGGATAGTTTCGGTCCGATCCCGAAAGGTAGGCGAGGTTGCCGTCACTTACTAGTGTGTATTGATGTGTTTTCTAAATTTGTTGTGTTGTGCCCCATTCAGAAAACTACATCGAAACAAGTACTCAGTCGTATTCGAAATAGAGTTATTCCAATCCTTGGAAAACCAGAGTTTATATTGTCGGACCATGGAAGCTATTTTACGAGCGCCGAATTCAAGAAAGGTATGGAGGACTTGGATGTAAAACACATGTTTAGTAGCGTTCGCCACCCTCAAGCTAATCCTAGCGAACGCGCAATAAAATGCGTTACTAAATACTTAAGAATCTTCATTCCCAATGAACATCAAAAGGGGGTAGACAGGATCAAAGACGTAGAGACCTGTATGAATACAACTAGACATGAGTCGACAGGCCAGATTCCCATGGTCTTGCACATGAACGAATATCCAGTAAGATCGTGGAGCAACATCATCAATTGCCCACAAGATCCCATGGTTGGTCATGAGTTGAGAATTGAGAGAACGAGAGTCCATATGAGAAACCAGGCGGATCGCAGATTACGTCGTGTCAGAAATAAGAGGTATCACAGAGAACTATTAGTAAACGAGCTTGTGTTAGTACGGAAACCAGCGACATCTGATCCAGAAAAGAAGGTATTCCACAAGTTCAGTCCCAAATTTATTGGACCCTTCTGTATTGTACGTAATCTTGGTAACAACGCTTATAGAGTAAAAGAATTGAGTACAGGTACAATATCTGTCTACTACGCAGCGAATTTTAAAGTGTATTTTACTAGCGAACCATGGGAACGCAGAGATAATGCTGCAAATTGAATATATGGAAGTACTTTTTCACATCCAAGTATACGGGGGTCAATGAGTACGTCAGTTGAACAAGGAAGTCGGGGGCAGCCTGTTGTTGTCAAACACTAATGAGCTATGACGATCATGACACAGCGAGAGATCGAGCGAGAGAGATAAGGATACTGGGCAGGAGAAGTACTAGCCTTAGGCGATCAGACAAGCAGGCAGGCTTGGAATGTCTGAATGAATGAAGGAGCAGGAAGTAAACATGAGTGCGTGTAGACACTCCAACGACAGTGGCGGCTAGACTAGACTTATGAGAGGGAGATTTCTCTAGGATTGGCAGAAATGGATTACAGATTTATGTGTATTTTAAAAAAATCGACTATATGCTATGTTCGATTTTTTCCATGCAGGAGGATTGTGAACCTTTTATCCACAGGCTGTATAAAGGATTCTAATAAATTATTCATCATCTTTTGATACATTACTACAGACAGCAGATATGAGAGCCAGACGGAGTTGGGAAATATTGAGAAATCAGTGGCCGATAGGACACAATGGTTTAAGCTCCTGTGGTATTTTAGAAAGTAGCATAATATTCATGACACATAGGACAAGTGCAACTTTTAGCGCGAAGATGGCTTGGGTACGCACAATAATGGCTTGTTACTATGAGAGTTGGCGCCAAGAAGAAAATTGAATGCTACTACGTAATTGGTCAATCTTCATGTTAACCACTCCATGTGGCAGGAATACAAGTAAGAGCGCGCAAAGATCTACAAGAGTCTGAACCAATAATATCAAGACGCCCTGTTTAAGCGGCAACTCGGCGTGGTAACGCACCCTGGAGAATTAACGCGGGAGTTATCTACGGATTAATTCCACGATCGATTCGAGCTAGCTATAGCATAATCGTAACCTCCACATTTCTACGAACTCAATGATACCGATCGCATGCTAGTCTGATAATTATTATGGAATATTTTTCCATAAATCCCCTTCCATGCCTACCCTAGCCAGTTTCATTTATAAATGGTCCAGGAAGCTTCGAGAGATGACTTTTATTTGAGCATTTGAGGACGTAAGGTCTTTATTCAGGTGTCTGAGGACACGAGGCATGACTTCCTTTTTTTTCATGTATTTGAACATGGAACATTTTCGTCAAGTTATAAGTGTAACTTCAGTGATTTTTTTGTAGTCCCAGTACTACCAGATAGGACCAGTTCATCGAAATAATTCACCAATAGACTGTCATGGAATTTAGTACTTGATCGGTGAATTTAATAGGAAATATATCGTGTGTGTATCTGACAAACATTATTTTAATTCAGCACGAGATGACGTCTAGGAACGAGGGCGGATCTTGGAACCAGCAGGACATTTGCTAGAAGATGTCGATGACGAGCTAAGCATTTTAAAGGAGTGATGGCTGCGGATGTTTCCCTGACGCTGTTCTATAGGAATGAGTACAAATGAATTTATTTATTTATTTATTAAACCAGTTATGGTTGTATGGGACGTATTTTTGTAGATATTTGTTTGCTTGTTTGGTAATGTAGATTCTTAGTTCTTGTTTACTGACACGTTAAGTATGGGACAAGCTGAGCGTTTTGTAATTTGTAAATATTGTGATTTTGTTTGGCTCAACTATACGGGGCTATGCGCAGCTCGTGCTCGCATTTCCTTGCGTAAATCGCGGTCAAGCATTATAATTCGGAAGTATGCCTTATAACAAAAATGGAACTGAATTAATTTGAGATTAAAAAAAGAATTTGGAGGGTAAAGATTATTTGTGAGCAGAATTTTATGACGGATCAGGATTATTTTGATAGTTGCCTTTCTAGCAGATCTGTACGGGATGGCACTTTGCACGCGAAGTTTTGTTGTTTATTTGTTTAATGTGTCTATGGACGCAATGGAGGTTGATCTGTTTTGAACCGACCCAGTTAGTATGTTTATGAGTGAGTCAGTCCAAGCTTTATGGTGTGTGTGATTTTTACGATGTGTTCGCGGGGTTATATCATTGTGATTATTCCGGCTTGCTGCATATCGGCCCAGTTCATAACCTCGCGAGGCTTAACTCGTGGTATATAATTGTATTTTCTTGCCATCCAAGTGGATGAGTGAGATATGTCTGCGTTTCCAGGTGGATTCCGGGATCAGTGTGATCTCATATAAATAGCACCAAGCTTGAAGGACTGAGAGTGAGTAGAGGCAGCGATGACTCATACAGGAGGGGTGCGCTCAAATCAGATAACGCGACGTAGTCATTAGTAACAGGCTAGGGTCCTGTATTTCAATTTAAGACGTTGTTTAAAATTCACAAAACCTGATCGGTTATAAAGAGTATTTGATTGATTAAATGGGTGTTGTCCATGTTTTAAGGCATATTCCGAAACTTCTGTTTGTCTGGCGTTTTTTATACAAATGTAAATATAATTTTTCAGCCGTTAGGCTTGTATTTAGTTGTTGTTGCTTCACTTCTTATGTGTTTATTTTACGCGTTCAATGACCCCGTGTGTCATTAGTATGTGCGAGGCTGTGTTCCCAATTTTTGATGCGAGCTTTTTGACCTATTTTCGGCATGCTCTTTTTATTTTGTGTGCTCTGGCACCGGCTAGAATCTCATGGAGGTTCTTCATCTTTTTGTTTTATTAGATCTTGCATATGTCAGAAGTAATTATAGTGTGTTAATTAAGGGTGGGTCCCATGGCCGTAGTGTGATTTAAAAGAAGCAACTCCGTGAGCAACATGACTGTTTCAGTTGTAAACGGACTCGCATCAGTACTCATTTTCTTATTAAAGAGCAGTACACCACGCATTATGTAACTTCTTGACCAGGAAAAATGGACTTGCATCCATATGTTGTGAGGAGCGAATTCATACCGCTCAATTTTATGTTATGATTAATCATTTTGTGTGAAGCTGTATTCACCTTGTTTTGTTGTGTGGAGCGAGTGCTTACCGCTCAGTAATATATTTATTTTCTTGGAAGTGAAAGTCAGGAGGGGGAGACTTCTGTTTATTATTATTAATATTATGCACATAATTTTCAGTCATTAAATATCTTTTATTCTACTTGTTATTCATTTGATTTTTTAGTATAGCCTCTGTTATGGACCTTTCTATACATTAGAGCATGTGTTTGTGCGAACTTTGCTGTGAAAAGCATCCAGGACTGAGCACGACCCCGTAGATTGAATCTTGAGAAAACAATGCTTTATTGAATGGTGCAATATATACCAGGTGGCCCACCTGCGCCGTGCAATCTACTTATAAATGTCCCGCATGCACTAGTGATGAACGGGAGGTCTAATAACTGAATTGCTAAGGGGTAACCTTGCATACAAGCAGGTTACGTCAGAATGCCAAGAGATAACAACCAGACAGACGCACACTGCATGTTCCTCAGTGCTCCCGTCTAATGCGCCCCAAAGCGGTACGAAGCCACGCTGGCGAGTGCAGAATAGTAGCTTTGCACGTGGCACAGCAGTATTAAAGTTGCTATCAACACATCGGCAATGGCTGAGGTATTCACAAAAAACGAGCGCGCACACACATAATTCTAATCTATGGAGAATCTGGTCACAATCCAACCAAAGCTCGCACATTAATGCACAGGAGATTCCAAATAGACGCCTGCCTTTTGTACATGAATTTCCCCGAACAGAGCTGCAATTAAGTGCTTATGGATTGAAGCACATACCAGCATAGCTAGACCCGTCTGCAACAAATCTGATATTGTGCAGACTGTACATCAGTATTGTGATCGAAGCATTCCCACGGTACGTTGAATTTCACCGTACTGCAATAATGAATTGTTGAATTTCAGGGGCTTTACAACACGGTGAGCATGTAGCCCCGTGTACTTGAGTGTGTGAAAAATTTGTCTGATAACCTGTGTCACTATTGTTATTTTATTATTACAGTCTAGTGCAGACATCATAGTGACAATAATAATAATAATAATAATAATAATAATAATAATAATAACAACAACAATAATGATAGGAATCCTGTTACAGTACTTGTGTAGTAAAACTACTGCTAAATAGTTGCACAACATGCAACATATTATATACCACGTTGTAACGCTCCTTTGCAAACAGCGATTTCTGTAATAAACAGGGTTTGTTTGTAAATACGTCAAAGATGCAGAAAAGAAAGTTTAATAACAGGTTAATTTGTACATGTAGGCTACAGAAATTCCACTCTACAATAGCATTGCTTGGTAATTGGACAAAAACTCACATATTATTGCATCAAAGCTTAGAAAATAAAATAAATTACAATGTCACACTTGGACAGCTATTCATAATGAATATGCTCAAAGACATGTCCCTGGTGGCGAATACAATGCTGAACACGTCTCGCAGTGTCTGCATGGACACGTCGTAACATTTCAGATGTCACTGCAGCACAGGCCTCACCAATACGTGGTTTTAATTGATCGATATTTTCTGGCGCCGTTTCGTAGACTTTTGATTTTATATAGCCCCACAGAAAGAAGTCCAGAGGGGTTAGATCAGGCGATCGTGCTGGCCACTGCCATGGGCCTCCACGACCTATCCACCGTTCAGGGTATCGTGCATTTAGATATTCCGTAACGGCTCGGAAGGTGTGAGGTGGAGCACCATCATGCTGGTACCAATGCTGTAATACAACCTGGAGTGGAATATCTTCTAGAAGGTTTTCCAGAGTCAAGTCGGTTTGTATAAATTCAAGATAATTCCTACCTGTGAGTCTGGGGGCTATAAAAACAGGCCCAATTATGTAGTCTCCCAGAATACCACACCACACATTAACCCCCCAGTGGATCTGAACGTGCTGTGCTCGAACCCAGTGGCGGTTCACTGGAGCCCAGTAATGCAGATTGTGAGTATTGACGTTGGCATCATTGGCGAAATAGCATTAATCACTCCACAGAATATTCCTGGCAAAATGTGGATCTTGTTGTAATGCAGCGGCCATTCTTCGGCAATATGCTACCCTGCGATCGAAATCATTCCCATACAGTTGTTGGTGTAGGTGCGGCTTATAAGGATGCCATTTTCGCTCCTTCAGGATCCTCTGTATTGAAGTTCGTGGCACTCCTAGGTCCCTTGCAGCTTCTCTTTGCCCTAAGCAACAATAAATATGTGCACATTGTAACATAGATGGTTCGTATTTTTTTATGGTTTCAAGAGACTAAATTATCTTGCACCAGCACTATTTAATGAACTACTACCTCGATTGTCCAATATGAACAGCAAACAACTAGCTATACGTCGCATAAAAAATCATTACCTAAATAAACATTAATTTATAACATAAACGTATCATTGTATGCACTCTGGTATTGAAATACAAACCGTATAATGCTGTGAAAAATAATTAATGTCTCACAGGTAATCTCTACTGAATTTGCCGTCAGATTCTGAGACATATCACAAATGTATTATCAATAGTAATTAATAAATACATTCTAATACAAAATTCAAATTATTATTATTATTATTACTACTATTATCAGCAGTAGTTCAGTAAGGTGAAGTGTAACTGACCGTGTGTAGGATTCCGTTCGAAGTACTCTTGTTCATTCCGTACAACTTCAGCATTACCGCAGACGGGTCTAGTCCTGCTGGAATGTGCCTGGAACATTCAATTCGTTCGTAATTGCAGCTCTGTTCGGTGAAATACTTGTCGAGACGGTAGACGTCTATCTGGAAACACCAGTGCATACCGTCTACGAGCTTCAACGGCATTACGACCAGCTTCTCCATATATTAGTATAATGTCCGTGTACTCATCGATGCTGAATACACCGGCCATTGTCAATATCTGGACAGCAACTGTCGTGTCGTTCTATCACATTTTATGAGTCTATTGCGCTCTCAAATGCGAGGGTCGGAAAGGCAATGGGGTGCATTAGACGGGTAGAGCTGAGGAACATGCAGCTATTGGCTGTCCGGTTGTTATTCCTACGTATTCTGACGTAATCGGCCAGCATGCACTGTGACCCCCGTGGAAATCAGTTATTAAGCATCCCATACAGCATTTGTGTATGCGAGACATCTAAAACTAGATTGCACGGGGGAAACGGGCCACCTGGTATATATTCTTTTTAATTAATCGAAATTAGGATGAAGGTAATTTTCTTTGATCAACGGTAAAACGTTTATTTTATCAACATTTTAACAAGTCGGATGAAGAACATTTCTCGCATGAAGTTCAATATGTATAAAAATGAATAATGAAAATGAACATTAGTATTGTTGTCATGATGGATAATATTTTAAATAAATATAATTATTTTCATAAATATTTGAATGCCAAATAAAAGAAAAAGGATGTTTTTAAGAAACATAAAATGAGATTATGTCACGTAAAATATATTTTATCAGTGACGGTTGAGAAAAGTGAGTCAAGATTTGATGAAGCCATTATTATTATTATTATTATTATTATTATGAAGTTGTATTAAAATACCAGATACTTTAAATGGAATTACGAACCAATGACTAGTACAGGTGTTGTTTTTAGTTGATCAGCTGATATTTTTGGAGCATTGTGATTAAATGTCTCGATAAAATCTAGACAGCTACGACATATTTATTGAATTAAATGATATAGGAAGTATTCCCTTGTATTGGAGGAGAATGTTATACATTTTTAAGTGTAGTAACGACGTGCTGAAATGGCATTGTTGTTGTTAGATGGAATTGTGTTATTAGAATAATTATTTTGCGGTGATATCCCATTTGTGTAGAAAGTAATGCCTATTTTTATGAAACATGAGTTGTATTTAAGGAAGCAATTGTGCTTAATGGAGTGAAGATTCGCTGGTGTTAGGCGATACTTGTTGTGATAGACGATTGGAACAAGACATGGTGTCAGTAAACAGCTGATCAGAAATAAGATGAAAGTTATCGTTTGATCATTTGGTTTAATGCCATCGGAAAGTAATTGTTTCTGGTATAAGATTATGATAATATTTTTTTAATTTTTGAATGACTTGGAGGAAGTTCGATTTTGAGATAATCTAGGCTTCATTGAACGGATTATTGATCCCTATATTATCTATTAACCCTAATTATGACTCAAGTTAGTGGAAAATTGTTTTCATAAAGGAAAGTTGTATTATGGTCGGAAAGGAAACTATAAATTCAAAGAAACTTGTAATATATGTAAATATTAACAATAATTTGAATGATAGAGTAAATATAACCATATTTAGATTAGGACAAGCGTAGGAATCAAGAGTTGTGTATAGAATAAGACTTAGTTGTTGTAATAGCGACGGGCCATCCCTAAGTAGCATCTTTTACGACGGTTTTCAATAATTTAATTATTTTGATGATAATCCTGAAAACTTGGACACAGCAGGGAGGTGTCAGTTATTATTTTATTTGTTTCTTAACGTTAAACTCATAGCTAGAATTAGTTTATTTTGTTGTGGTGTTAGAATTTAATTATGTCGTTTATTGTTTAATGTGGCGAATTTTTGATTTTTTGAATAAACATGACAGGCACGTATTTACGTATGCTTGAAATTTTTCTATAACTTTGCGTTATATTTTATAGTAGTGGGGTTAAGGTAAGAATGCTATCATTGTAGAATTGTGGCTCCACCTACAACCTATTCCCGTTACGCTCGAGATTCGAAAGATTCTAACTCTCCAATATTATAGTTAACTGAACCCAGTAGAGTAGAACTATAGCATTTCTTGGTTTATATGTTCGTTATTCCTGTGTGTATTTGCCAGTAGCTTTTGGTAGTTATTTCTAGCCGGATACTACTAGTTGCTGCGATCCATTTTTCATATTCGGATTCTGGCGGACATCTCACATGGAAATAAGGGCACAGTACCTAACTTAAATCAACGGCCGCTCCCTACCCAAGTCCTACCTCAATTAAAAAATACACACGCTAGTACAGACATCACAGTGAGACAGGTTATCAGACTAATTCTACACGCCGCACCCAAGTAAACGGTGCTACATGGCCACGTTGTCGAAAAGATCCCCCCCCCTAAATAATCAACAACAACAAACTCTTTTAGTATGTAAGTTACGAGGGTAGTGTTCTTTTAGGATGTAAGTTACGAGGGTAGTGTTCTTTTAGGATATAAGTTACGAGGGTAGTACTCTTTTAGGATGTAAGTTACGAGGGTAGTGTTCTTTCAGGATTCTAGTGCGTGATGATCAGTTCTGACTATAATCGAATGTGCGATAAGCAACTTCTTCCATGTTTCCAATGCATAGATGATCGCTAAAGCTTCTAGTTCAGTAGTATAGTAATTACGTACTGATGGTTTCAACTTCCTACTGATAAAGGATAAGTAGTGCCGAGTGTGATCTTCATCCTCTTGGAGTAGTATGGCACCTATCCGAATGTTCGATTCATCCGACTCGATAATTAAGTTCTTCTCAAAATCAGGATACTCCAGCTTGACACTATTAACCATTAATTCCTTTGCTTTCTTGAATGATTCCTCACATAAATCGTTCCATTTCCATTTATTATCTTTTTTCAACAAGTACTGTAGGGGTGCAACTATCTCTGTGTATTTATGGCAAAGTCCTGCAAAAAAATCTGGCAAGTTCCCAAGAATTGACGTACATGCTTCACCCGAGTGGGTCTGGGAAAGTCTGCAATGGCCTGAAGGTTCTGTTCATTCCGTCTATATCCGTTCCCATCCAAGACATGTCCAAGAAATCTGATCTCATTCTTAAAGAATTGGCACTTTTTCAAGTTAACTTTGAAATTTGCCTTTCTCAAATCCATAAATAAATTCCGTAGATGTGCTGGGCTTCAGTCTCCGAGGCTATCAGAATATCATCCACGTAACTTATAACCGTATCCATGACCTCTTGACTTAGGTTCTGATCTAAGGCACGTATCAAAACTGCTCCTGAAGTTTTCATCCCAAATGGAAGTTTTCTAAAAACATAAGTCTGTTGTTCGAATAAAAATCCCGTGAACTTCTGAGAATCCTCACTTATCCTTACATGATGGTATAACGTAGTCAAATCCACAGTAGAAAACCATTTCTTATTCTTAAATCTCCTTAACAGATCTTTTATCACTGGAGGTCGATCATATTCTGGCAACAGTCTCGAATTCAATGACCTCACGTCTAGGCATATTCTTAAATTTCCATCTGGTTTCTGCACAACAGCTAACGGATCTACATAGGATGTCACACACTTTTTAATTATCTGATCCTTCTCAAGATCCTGAATGATCTCCTTCACCTTAGTCCTGTGTTTTTCTAGAATTTGGTACAGCTTTGTGTGATATGAGCTATAATCACATACTTGAATCTTGTACTCAAAGTTCTGAATCTCTCCCGGTTTCGTATCAAAGACATCAACGAATTCTTCCAAAAGGTTGGCTATAACAGGAACATGCTCAACTACTTCATTGGCGTCTTCATATATCTCTAAACCTTCAAAAACCTTGGCCCATCGAACATCTCTCACGGAGAATTTCTCTTCCTCTTCGAAATGGACGTCACCCGCATGATGGAATTTAATCGTATCAGATTCCATATCGATAACAGCTCTGGATAAAATCCGTCCCCAGGATCATATAATGTGCAATGTCCTTGATAACGACAATATGTTCAAAGACACATCCTCCAATCATGACCTTCAAGTACAGCTGAATTTTACAAGTGGTGACCTTGTCTGGGATGATTCCTTGAATCTTGATTCCGGATTCTGGTATTTCCTCTATCTCCTCAGTCAACTTCCATATAGCGTACAACCTCTCGCTCACCAAACAAAGCATCACTCCTGAGTCAATCAAAGTATACACTGGTTTTTCATACACCACACAGACAATGATGGGTAGCCTAGTTCTTGGTCCATACTCTTTTCCTTCCTGTTCTTCTTGAATCAAGTCTTCATTCTCAACTTCCCATTTCACGATTTTGGAAATATGTTGTGTAGTAACTAGTTCTGTTGATTTCCTTGTTCTGAAATCGAAGTTTTTTATTTTTACCCGTCGAATTATTTGTACCAGAAGTACCAGGTTTATTTCTTGCCTCTTCCAGTTCGTTCAAATACTGTTTACTCTCTTCTCCTCTTTGCTCAAGGTTCTGCCTCTGTTGATTTTTGAACCTTTCGTTATCCGTTCTATCATACGATTTATTGTGTCCTGATCTGTCATATGGTCTTGTGTATCCTTCTCTTCTCTACGAATTCCAATTGTTTCCGTACCTTCCTCGCCTGATGTAAGGTCGACCACCGTCTCTTTCTCTTCTGTCTTGATAATCCCTCGACGTTTGCCTCTTCTGTATTCCTTTCGGGTATGGTTTGGCATTGTCGATCGGCGAAGACAGCATATGCAGCCTGAGACTCTTGCTTATTACCCCTCTGCTGTTAAAATTGAGCATTAGAATGATCTAGACATTGGAGCACTTCATCAAATTCTTCCATGTTCTCGACATATGCAGAAATGAGAATTCGCTGAACTTCCAAAGGAAACTAATCAAAGCTGGGATTAACTCGTACGTTGGCATTGGTGGATCCAAGCATTGCAATTTTGCAAGTTGATTTGCAAAGTAATTTGAATACTTGGTCGGCTGTGACGTGGAATAACTCTTGACATATAATTCTGCCCTGATGTTCTGTTGCGTTTCCGGCGACCAAAATTTACGTAAGAGTGCCTGTTCAAATTCGTCATAGGTCCTCAAATTACATCGAAAAGCTCTTAACCATACGAGTGCTGGTCCATCTAAGGATCTACTAATCACTCACATCTCTCTTTCCTTAGTCACCTTAGCATCCTACAGATAATCTCTTAATTCGCGCAAAAATTCAACAGGAGAAACATTTTATAGGTTTCTCTTCGTAACTTTTAACGAGCGTGATTGGAGTAGAAGTGCGAATAGTAGAAATTTCTTCAGACTTCCCTAACTCTGGCAACCTTCCCCTATTTGAAAAAGCGATTTCATTTATGCTGTATTGTTTTGTATCAGCTTTCGATCTATAATCCTCTATTTTCTTTTCCAACTCACTAATGGTCTTCCTGAATTCATACATTGCATCCCTATTCTGCCTCTCAGTTTCTTCCCCTTCTTGGCTATCTTTCAACTCTTCTGTCATTTTTCAGGTTTTCTTTGACAACGGTTGCTTGACTTTTCAATTTTTCTATACTTTCCCTAATGGCTTGAATATCTCCGGATACAACTTTAATCTCTGAAGAAAAAGCATTCCTGACCTTTTTAACTTCATCCTGAGTTTCTTTTACAACCTGAGCTTTAATTTCATTAATTACCGTTTCTTTTACTTCATTTTTCAAGTCTTTCACAACTCCTTCCCTTAATTGTTCTACAATTATTTCTCTAAATTCATAAGTAAGTCTCTGCACTATCTGTGTGGCATTTAACGTACTTTCTTTCGTTGTGTTAATCTCTAAGGACGCTAGATCGTCTGTTATTTTCCTAACATTATCTTCCATTTTATTCTCTAATGATCTAACTATCTTTTGAGTATCGTTCCTATGTTGAGCTAACTCTTCCTTCATCGCTTTTCGACTATCTTGTAAACTCTCCTTCATAAGGCCATAGTTTCCGAATAAATTATGCTTTAAGTTCGTTCCCGAATCCACGATCCTTGCTTCTGAACTTAGGAAATTCTCTTTGAGTTCTCCTAGCGTTGTCTCTTATCTTGGTTTCCAATGACATGACTTTATCCTCAATCTTAGCATCTATCGATTCAGACAATTTATCAACGTTGATTTTATATTTATAGAAGTAGAATACTTTTCTATGCTTTGGATATTGCGTAATCGCGAGGACATATTGCATCATCATGCGAGTGATCACGTGATATGTCTGCAGTGTTCGCGACAAAAAAGTTTGTTTGACATAAATGAATGGCCTTGACCTGCTTACCCCCACACCAAATTTCAACTCTAGGACAGATTAAATTGAATTTTGAAAATAGGCTATATTTCCAAAATTAGGAAATCTATAAAAAAAGTTTGTTTGACATAAATGAAAGCTCTCTATCTCCTCTACCAGTAAACCAACTCTCAGGTCCATAGGACAAAAATGAAAAAAAATGTTCAAATGGGGTCTTTGTTAGCAGAAAAGCTTTAGGTGTACTAACATTTGAATGATACTGTCTGGGCGCGACGCCCCCGTGGAGAGCCAGTTGGTTATTCACTCGCGTTTGCTAATTGCTCTGCATGTGTTAGCAGCAAGAAGAGATTAACCTTTGACTGATTGAAGAAGATAACCTTTTCTCGCGGCTGTTATCGTTCTTTGGCAAGCGCTAGCATGCTGAACGTGGGACGTCCGGCTTGCTACTCCATATAGGACGTGCAGCTGTTAGTTAACATTTTTTGCGGGCTTGCATGCTCTGTTGTCTCTTTCTGCATAGACTGTTTTATAAGACAAATATATATCATTGACTGCATGAAATGAATATTGGCTTGTTTGTTTTAAATTCTTAACCATCATTATTGAACTCGGATATTATTTTAATGAGAGAACAAGTTTGGATATCAGTTCACAAAGTTTCATTCATGTGATATGTTTAATGACCTTTTTGTTTCTTTAACATCATAGTATATAAGAGCAAGATTATTATGATGCAGTAGTTACTATTCAACTTGTCTCTCTGCTATTCTTTTATTGCGAAGATGCAACATCTGAGAGAGGTTAAGACGCTAGCAGAGAAAGCCAGGATGTTGGGTTGTAATTTTATGGTTTCCTCCTCCAAAATGGAGGAGGAAATTATTGTCAGATCGTTCACTGCGCTAGAGAGGGATCTCTTCGACGTAGAGATTCTTGGCATACTAAGAGACGAACGCTACCGCACAGAATTTGTGCTTAACGGGCAAACGTTAACCATTCTGGATGTTATCCTATCCAGAGTGGAAGCATTTAGGGCAACTCCCCCTCCCAATGGAGTATACCAAGACCAAGTGAGGCTTGAAGGTATTGTGCAAAGAGAAGAAAGAGAAGAAGATGGAGAGCATATGAAAGAGGAAGGAGAAGGAGAAGGAGAAGAAGAAAAAGAAGAAGAAGAAGAAGAAGAAGAAGAAGTGCAAATACTTGACTAAATGGACAGTGAACGGTGGTGTTTCATATTGAAATGTATATTTTTTTTAAATATATTTATTTTAATCATTGTGGTTTACATTAATTATATAATACGAAATAGTGAAAACAAAATGGTATGATCTTCGTTCTTAAAGTGGTAAGTAGTTCTTTTTTTCCGCCAAGATGCTGAGAATTGAAGATGCTGTCTGCAGAGTTGAATATGCTGGTGATCTTGTGTGGAAGGTAAGTACAATCATTCTTTCCTTTCTTGAGTGTGATGGTTTTCGTGAGCTGAAGATATATAGAGATACATTAATAATAATAATATTAATAATAATAATAATAATAATATTTTTGCGATGAATTAAAAAAAACTTACATTGTTTTAATTAGAATATGTTTTTGTTCGAAATCCAAGAGTTGTGAGTTGAATCGAATCCTAGCCAAGATACGAAGGCTTGGGTTCCTTTTCTACGTAGTACTTTGTCAACTAAGTAAATATTAGGATTTTTTTTCGTGTAGCCTCCTGAGTGGGCCGAGTGCAGGTCTTTCTAGTCGACGCCCGTGGGCGACCTGCGCGTCGGGATGAGAGATGGAAAGGATGAAGATGAATGAAACTGGGCAAGGATGTGGAAGGAAGCGGCCGTGGCCTGTCAGAAGGTACTGTCCCAGCATTTGCCTGGTGTTGAAAATGGGAAACCACGGAAAACCATTTCAAGGACAGCCGACGGTGGGGCTCGAACCCACGCGTCCACCGAGTCAGCAGAGAGCTTGGCCCCTTGACCTAACCCGGAGCTTTAGCCCGCGTAGCCACTACAGTCGGTAATATTAGGATGTTTGGTTCGTTGTAACTCTGCTTCATAAAATGCCCCAAATATCGGCAAATTTTTATTATCTTTTAAAAGATATGGTCGTGGATTAGTATTTTGAACTTTATAAATTGTAAATAATTCCGTAGTCCAATTAGCTTCGTACCCTTTGGTGAAATGTTTCTTGATTTTTGATATTCTTACAATGTCACCAATTTTATATTTTGGTTTTCTTAAAGTTTCATTATATTGTGTTGGCAAGCGTGGTTGATTGTTTCTTTTTACATCAATAGATGTCATGCCAATGCTGCGATGTATTTTGTGATTATACTTTACTAATAACTCAGGCAAAATATTTACCCATCGGTATGAACCACGTGTTGTGAACTCTGTCCACATCGATTCCTTAAGAGTTCGATTAAATCTCTCTACTACACTCGTTTTTATGGAGCTCCCAGTGGTATAATGCTTTAGATTTTGTTTCTGAGACCATGTTTTGAATTCACTGTTATAAAATTCCGTTCCTCGACCAGTGTGAAAATAATTGTGCAATCTTTTACTTTGAGAATAAACAAATTTTAAACTTTTTACAATCTCACTTCCTTTTTTGGTTTTAAGAGGAATTGCCCATGCATATTTTGAGTAAACGTCAATAATGGTTAATAAATATTTAAATCCATTATTCCATTTTGCAAGTTTTGACTTGTCCACAAGATCAGCTTCATGGAGGTCATCGATTCCTTTGCTAATAACATGTCGTCTTTTAAACTTTTTTCTAAGAGGTGCATGAAGTTCTTTTGCAATTTCTCGTCTGATTTCGTTCATAGTTAATTTCTAAACAAAGATTTATAACATACTGTGCATTGTTTTACAAATGTTTGAATTTTTAATCAATATATCCTGCATTTCTTAGTTCTTCTTCAATTGCAAAGATTTCGCTCTCAAGTTCTGTGTGACCTGCAGCTTTCGATGCAATTAATTTTTTAAGTCTTGATACTAATTTGTTTGGTTCATTCCAATGGACAAATTTAATATTGTTTCCTCCTTCGAATTTCCAAATGGCTTGTGGTGTGATGTGTTTCTTATGGCCATATCCAGTATGCACCGTAGTATTTGCTTCTTCATTCTCATCTGTTGTTTTTATAATTCTATCTATGTCTTCAGTAAGAAGGGGTTCGATTATATTTTTATACTTATGAGATTGTGTTCCTCTCGGAGGTGCATTGCTTGCATAATTTCTTTTGTGCACGTTTGAAACATTTAATAATTTCAAATAAGAACTTAAATCACTCCTATCGATTAGAGAGTGATCTGGTACTTTCCTTTGAATCAATTCAAGTAGACCTTCTGTTATAGGAAATTTTTCACCACCAAATTTTATCCACTTTTTATCAAAGAAAACTCGTTCACGTCCCAAGTATTGTTTATCATTTCTTATCGTTATACCAAATGTTCTATCCACGTTTTGTTTAATGAACGGATCAAAGTAGCGGTTAAGTAGTGTAATTATTTTGATGCAATCTCCATCTTCTTCGTCTGAAGTAGCAGTTGATTCAGAATCGTCATATTTTTTTCTTTTTTTATTTTCTTTTTTTTAGTTGACGTTGTATTAGCAATAGCTACAAGCTGATTTAATGAATTTGTTACTGGTTTAAAATTAGTCTCTGTATCTAATTCTTGACGTCTAACATCATTTTGAAGTGAAAGATACTTGTCCTTAACATCTTTTTTTAAGCGAGAAAGTTTATCCTTTACTCGACTTTCAGCTTTAAACTTCAAGCTCTTCTCCATGACTAAACTAAAATTGTAGTTGTTTTACTTATTTATAGTATATTCAAAATCAATTTGAAGTGGAAGATCATTGGTTTTATGTTTTTCAGGGTCTCTAAGTCGAAACTGTATTTCATCTTGTTCTTCAACTACAATGTCACTGCCATCCAGTTCAATCCCTTGACGTATATTTAAAATTGCATACACAATTGGAGATCTTGGTGAAACAAAAATTGGTTTTAATATACCTTTATAGGGAAGTTGGTATTGTATATTATGATTATGAAGCGTGTATACCGGTGAATGGATTGATGGTGTTTTGGAGAATTTCAGAAAAAAATTCGATAAGTTCTTTTTCTTTACTTCATCTTGTAATATACCATATTATTCTTTGGATGCGGTAAAACTTTCGAGTGGTTCTTTGTTGACCAATTGCTCAATTTTTTCTAGTTCAGTTTTTAACTTGTTATATTCCTCTTTGGATGCAGCAGCGAAACTTTCAAGTTCTTCTTCTTTAACAATATTTACATTGTTAGCAACACCCTCAATACGAGTTTGTAAATTGCTTAAAATTTCTTTTAGTTGATTAACTTCAGTTCGTGAAGCAGCATAGTGTTCTACACACCGTTTATTTGTCACATCTTGGTCGTTAACAGGAAACTCAACATTTGTTTGTTTTTGATGTTTTAGATTGTTTACAGTCTGTTTCATTTTTTCAAATTCATCTCGTGAAGCGGCATATTGTTCAACAAACGTCTTATTTGCAACATCGTTATCGTATATGGGATTGTTTACGTGAGTAATTCGTCTACTCATCATATTTAAAGTCCCACCATCGTCTACGTTTAAGAAGTTTTGTTTATTAAATTTAGTGATTAAGTCTTCTAGATCTTTTCGAGAAGCAGCAAAGTTTTCTAAATAATATTTGTTTATTGCATCTAACGAATCGATTGGTTGAGATATGTTTGTTATTCTTCTATTGAACATATCTACAGTTTCATCATCTTTGTTTATATTCAAAAGAGATTTTTTAATTTCATCGAGTTCTTTTGTTACATGAGTTTTAAGAAAAGAATACGATATCGCATCTTGATTTTGAATTGGATCTTTAACATTTCTTATTCTTTTGTTACCCAAGTCGAGACTATCATCATCAAACGGAAAGTGATCTTCTGAAAATTCACTCACTAAACCATGAATGAATTCTACTCGTTGTAACACTTCGGTTATTCGGTTTTCCAGATATTTTTTTAAATATTCGATGTATGTTGCTGCATTGCAATAAGATTTACTGCATCATTTGCAGATGTTGGTAAAGCTAAGCCTGCGAGACGTTTGTTTTCAAAGTCAAGTTGTTGTTTCTCTATTTTACAAATTGAAAAAATTAAACATTTATGGTCGTTAATGTTTCGTTGTATGTCTTCTTCAGACTCAATTTTATTTAGCTCATTCAATAACTTCAGTACATAACCTTTGTTGCAAGCATCTTCAACATGTATGGGCGTTCCAACATCTTTTAACCGTTTGCCGTTAATACTTAGATGCCCATCGCTTGTTGTTGTTGTTGTTACTTGATTTCCATATTGCAGTAGCTTATCATCAACATACGATTTAGTTGCAATATCATGGCGTGAAGTTGGTGGTCTGATAGACACGTTATTGATTTTGTTAAACGATGTCATAGTTAGGTTGTTAACCACACAAAGTGTATAACGCGAATGAGCATTTAGCTCTTTTGAACTATTATTTATAACTGAAAATAAACATCAAATCCATTGCGATATCGACCATTTTGTAAATCGCTATCTTTATCGATAACCAAAAAGCCAAACTTGGAGTTTTGCCAACAATAAGAACAAATATCGAAGAACTGATCATAGCTCATATCTGAATTTACATGATCGTTATATACATGACGCAAGTTTGTTCCGTCTTGTTTAAAAAGAATTAAAAAATTAGCGTTATCTCTAATTAGGTATACAAGAATATGTTTGACAAAGATAAAATACGTCAACTTCGTGATGACGACCTCTGCTGAAATAATCTTTCATGTGTTGTTGTTTATTGCTGGCTACATCATCAAAAACAAATATAGAGTTTTTTCTAGCCATTTCTGGAGGCATAACTTCATCATTATCAGAAAAAAATCACTTTTTATTTCTTTTATAGAGTCCAAAAACTTTTTAAATTCAACATACTTACTTTGAGCAAGTGATTTAGAATAAATATAAATGTTTTCAAAACGAACTCCATTTTTGTGACATAATAAATTTATCATTACGTTTGTTTTGCCACAGTTCGATGGACCGCAAATGATACATCGAATAGTGTTCGGTAGTAAAACACGATGCTTTCTTTTTTCACGTTTACTCTGGTTTTCACCATTAGTAAATGAAATTACTGGTAGAGTGTTTGACTGCTTAACAAACTTCAGCATGTCAACGTTTACGTCTGAGAATGCACACTGCACAAAAAATCACATCACATCAACATATATTGTTTCCATACGTATCATAACTTGTATTATATGGAATAATAGTAGGATTTTCAGGATTTAAATCAACGTTGCCAACGTAAAACCCTCTTAAATATGGACAATATGGTGCCCATTTTTTATGATCATTTAAAGGAATATCATTTTCTCTCCAATTTTCAATTTCAATCTTACAGAATATACATTTCACCTTATCACCATGACCGGTATAATAAAATTCTGCTGATGCTAAACAAAATTCGTTTGAACAGGGAAGAGGCCAATTTTGAAAAGTCTTAAGTCTTTCATATTCAGATTTTAATTCTATGCTAGGAGAAATATTGTTTACGTAAGGGCAAGAAAAAGCCCATTTCTTATGGTCATCAAACGGATCATCATCTTCTTCCCAATAACTAAGTTGCAGATTACAGAAAGCACACCTGACCATATCCTTATATCCATAATAGTAAAATCCTGCAGCTGCTAACCATGCAGTGTTCGTAAAACTGTCAGAAGACCAGTTCTTAAATGTTTTAGCCGATCTCTTTCAGATTTTAAATTCATTCCTTTTTGACTCAATATCATTTGCATTAACTGTTTCTTGGAATACTTTACACAATTAAAATACTTCATGATGATGCTTTACTTCACAAAAAAAAGATGTTCCCCACACGAAGCTAAATGTGAACTGATATGAATCAACAAAACACGCTGGCTAATATGCAAGATTTGCGTGTGTTGGGTTGGCCGAGCGGTCTAAGGCGTTAGACTTAAGATCTAATTTTCAGAAATTGAAAGCGAGGGTTCGAATCCCTCACCTGACAATATTATTTTATATACATGTGGAGTGAGGAGGTGTTTGATCATTAAAGAAACTTTAATATGAAGTGGTACAAAGACCTTTTCTTCTTTATTCATTTAGAATTACAATTAATACAATTTAATTTCTCTTGTATGAGTGTTGAAGTAATCTCATTCTTTTAGTTGTCCTGATGAGTGTGTGTTGAGATGATCTTGTTCTTTTAGTTGTCCAGATGTTTATTTTCTGTAGACAAAAAATATACACTGTGTTAAAAAAGCAAACAAAAACAAAATATGTATAGTTGTCAACAACATTAGTAGATTTAATGAATTACCTTTTATAGAGAGCGATTACAGTTATCACATTTGCAGCGAAGATGAAACAGTTGAAATATTCTTTTTAGATGATCTGGTAGATGTTCCCACTCCAGACGAATTCGTTGTGGCTGATATATAGTCAGTATGTTTATAGGAAAGTAGTTCCAATCAAACTTATTAAAACCGTGAAGTCCATTGTTTCGAAACTTGTTTATTATCGAACACACGATTTTCATGATGCCATCAGAAGAATTTAACCAATGTTGAACAGCATTGACATTAAATTTAGCACAACTATTGCTTCCCATTGCAAGAGATGGTAAATGTTTTGGACAATCTGTAGGTAAACGTTGGCTATGCTTCAACATTAGATCTGACATTCCATCAATCGTATTAAGATCGATTAATGACCCAGGGGAAAGTGTTTTTAGTGCAAACAAAGAAAATTCTTGTGGCAAATTATACACAACTAAATATTCATATTTATTTTTAATAGAGTCAAAAAAAAGAAGAAAGAGTTTTTTCACAATACGCTGCGACCCATGTTAACACAGGACTGAATGGAGGAATATTGCTGTTATTTAACATACAGTAAGCAAGTTCCAAACTGCCGTTTGGTAGCTTGCGAATGTCTGCAACTATTGGCTGCTTCTTATTCAACGTGTCAGCATCAGTAGAAGGAGAGTTTGTTGTTGTCAATTCCATGATTGCAACTAAAGTGAGAATACTTCTTTACTTGCTTGCTTATAACTTAGCAAATATTGGTTTAGATAATTACTTCATTAGTTAATGGTCTGTAAGATATTTGACGATCATGAATAAGAACACAATAAAGAGTTGTATCTTCAGGTATATTCTCACTTGTCTCGATTTCAATTCGCACATCAACTGAAGATGTCTTCACTGCCTCCACTTGCTCAAGGCAATTAATTACAATAATCGGACAATGAGACTTAAATTCATCTCGTGAAACTAGAGTCTCTGAACGAAAATCATCGATCTGATAATATACATTACGAAATTTAACAAACATGTCATACAATTCGCTGTAGTCATTTATAGCAATTTCAGAAGTTGGCATTTCATAGGGATAAAAAATTGAATTTAAAAAAAACTCTTATAGATTTAATGTTACAATGGTCAAAATAGGAAGAGCACGTATTTAGTACATTTCTTTTAGTTTGAAAACCTAATAAAAATTGACGTGGTTTTTGAGTTTCAGAAGTTGTCATTACAGTCCAACTATATTTAGTTGTTCTAGGAAGAGATGGCAAGACATGAACATCCCATGATCGAAAACCAACCTGAATGGGAATATTTTTCTGCATTAGTTTTAATCTTTTAATTTGTTCTTCGTCCGATAATAATAAAACGGGAATTTTTAGATAAACTTTAAATAACTTGACCTTAGAAAGATCATTTTCGGTTGCAGATTGCAACGCACGTGCGTCACTCGACGATCTGAGAAGTATTAGCTCCAGTGGCGGCTCGTAGATGAAATATCAGGTGAAGAGCCAAACTCCTAATTTCATCAGTGCATGATGTTTGCGTTTGTGAATATTGACATCCTTTTCCTATTTTAATGCTAAAATATCTACTAAAAGCCTAGCACTTAAAACCAAACCAAACATAAGTTATCGCACTAAAAAGTCAAACTCGCTTATTTTTATACCTTAAATGAATCCTCCGTTCTCTAAGGTTGGCAATCTTATCTATGATGTCCTCATAGAAGGTCTTCAATCAATTTCAACTACAATTCACGATTTATGGAGATAGCCAATGATGTAATTCTGGAGTGAGATATTGTGTTACATGCAAAAGTATTGACTCTTTTCAAACAAGAGAAACTGCGTTCTACTGATGCACTTGTAGAAGGTATTGCCAGTACCCAATTAAGGTCAACACGTACTCTTACACGATGAAAAAGTCTATTTTTGTGGCATCACTTTACTAAGTATTTTCTGGATTTATGCTTGTCACATATGATTCTTGTCACATATAAGAAGCGGTATATTCTGAGCTGTTTATGACCATGTAGTGCTACTTTGCTTTTATATGATGTGTGAAATGAATACAAATTTGGACAGATTCATTTTCAAAAAAATGTTGTATAATTTGATTCAGGAACACATTTCTCAGTTGTTTTTCAATCAAATATTCTCAAATTCTGTTCACACACTTGGAATGGATTATGGCAGATGAGTACCGGTAACCACTTTGTTTCATTATTATTGGGACAGAATGCAAGAAAAAAGAATCCGAACTCTTTCTTTTTAAATTTATTCAAAAATATGTATTAATTTTTATCTTCCCAATCCATGCCTACTATGTTTTGGAAGTGCAAATAGGTTAATATTCAAGTACTCCATTAGGCAAGTTAATGTAAAAAAATTAGCCCTCTATCTTAAATGGTTTCCTAGTTATTGGTACCTAAACATGAAAAATGAGTATTACCGGAAAACAGCTGGCAAAGTTAAAAGTGAATTATTCAGAGCATGGGGCGCTAATTTAAAAAACGAATTTAAGGTAGTTGTAGACATCAAAACCCCCACAAACTATATATATTTGGATTCAGAAAAGAATGAAGAATTTTATGGCGCCAAAATCAAAAAGTCGATATTTTCATCATGCAAGAGTAGTGGTGTCCTTAAGCAAAAGTTTGTAAGTCTCTTCTATTCACGGAGTTCTTGATGTATTTCTCCCGACTATTTTTACGTTGTAGGATTCATGAGCATAAATGAGTGACAGTTCATTTCTTAAATGTGGGGTAGGCCTATTGCTGAATACGTTTGTTATACAGCTCAAATTTGTCGGAATCTATAAGACTTATTTAAGAATTGTAATTTATCACAGCCATGCGTTAGCATAGAAAAGAGCGGAACATTATTAAGAAAAAAATGAAAATCCACAGCCTGCTTCTAGTCTCCGACCGGGTCAGGAATGGAATGAATGAAGCCCCCCCCCCCCCATCTAGCAGCGAGGATATGAACTGTGCCGGCTGCCGACGCCTGACGCACTCCTCTAGGGCAATGATGAAATGAATGACGGATGAAATGAAATGATAGTGGAGAGTGTTGCTGGAATGAAATTTTTGACAGGGAAAACCGGAGTACCCGGAGAAAAACCTGTCTGCCTCCGTTTTGTCCAGCACAGATCTCACATGGAGTGACCGGGATTTTAACCATGGACCCAGCGGTGAGAGGCCGGCGTGCTGCCGCCTAAGCCACGGAGGCTCTAACATTATTAAGTCGGTCCTTAATATGATCTCTGATGTACTCTGATGTTGCATCAGTTATTTCCAGGGAACACACTTTGAATTTTATTTTAATAATTTTGAGGTTCTAAGGGCTTTTTAGATATCAGTATCTTCAATAATTCCTTAAAGTGCACACGGTTTAAAGAGGTCTTGTCATGTCCTCTAGAAGATGATGATGATGATAATTGTTGCTTTAAGGGGCCTAACATCTAGGTTATCGGCCCTCCTCTAGCAGAGAGTTCGTGTAAACTTAAGTATAGAACAACTCTAATCACAAGTCCCAGGATCTGCCTATTTAAAGTCACATTCACATTACATTTAAGTGCACTTAGTCTTGCATTTTCCCGTAAAGTGTCAGATATCGTGCTTGTGTGCGTGTTCTAAGTGGTAACTGGTTCTTTAAATGTTGGTCACTGTCTTTGTGTTTGTCCAACCTGCGCGTAATGTTTTGGAAATTTGTTACTGTTACTGTATAGTAAGCAAGGCCAACAGAACATTTCCATAACTACTGCACAACTATGTGAACTGTTCGAACCAAGATCCCTTGCGATGAAGGCTATAGGACTTTCCGGTTTTATTTCTTTAGTGCACAGTTCTATTAATTTCTTTGGCCGCCCACAAATTAATAAATTAATTAATAAATCCCTTTTTGTCTTCATCTTTCCACCTACTGAAGGGAATTTCTAATAAAATTAGTAACGTGTCTTTCACTGCAAACATTATACAATAAAAGCCATCAACCTTCATCAACAACAGGGTAGATAACGTTATAAATACATACCATTCATTGGGAAAGTAAATAAAAGCCTCAATATAAAAGAAAAAGAAGCCTGTTGCAATGTAAACTTTCATCAACTGAACTTGACGTATTGCCTTGCCGACACAGGAACATCTTCACTCGTCTGTCTAACGGCAGGTAATGACGTCACAACTGACGTCAGGTTACCATGGCAACGAGACGATGTGGCTGACATAAACAAGATACTTCGTCTCCTGCAGATTTCCTCCCAAGTTACGGCAGTACAATCTAGCGACAGGGAGTACAACTGCCACAAGGACGTCATGCAGCCTTGCATGCGCACCATCTAGCGACGGAGTGTAGAAATAACAGTACACTAAGTGAAAAAGTAGCCCAAGACAAAGACAACATTTTTATTTAAATAAGAAAAAATAATGTTTATTTTATTTAAGAGATGGCTAGTGAAGAGGCTCTTCACTCTCTTCACCTGAATAGCCGCTACTGATTAGCTCATGCTTACAGTTTAAAATTGGTTTCTATAATCATCTGCTAAACCGAACAGGTTGCTTAAAGGAAGTATTACATGGAAATGTTTTGTGATACTATCAACAATATTTGCTTCACTTGCTGGTGTTGTTAAAGAGGGAAAATAACCAGCATTTTGTAAAGCTGTATATTCGTTTTTTGAATATGATGCAAAGGTTTTTATAGAACTTGTTATACCTAGATGGCGTGTACGATCAATTTCTTTACCATTTAACGTAACGCGAATTTCGCTAAAAAGATTAGCCCCAAAATTTTGGTCAGGATGTGCTGTAGTAGGAGCAGCCGGATTTACGTTAGAAGTAATAATTTGTCCTTCTAAGTGAAGAACACCTTCTGATAATAAAACTATGTTTTGAATTGGTATTCGAATTTCATCATTATTTTCGAATTTATTAGCTGAATAAGGTTGGTAAACTCTTTCTTCTCGTCGCACAACTCTGTTGTCAACCTCTCTTTTATCCGTTATGTTAAACATGTTAAACATGTTAACAGCTTCAAATATAGATAGAAACTAAATAAGATTAACAATTGCATATATATTTACGAGGCACGTCCAGAAAGTAAGCTCCGTTTGGTAATTAAATTAAATTGTGTACAGATACAGAAAAAATATTTATTGCACAACATTCTACACCTCTTAAACTACCTTTTCACATAACTGCCGAACTTTTGCAGGCATGTGTCATAGCGTGGCACAAGTTTTTGGATACCTCTTCATAGAAGTTTGCCGCCGACCCGTAAACGAGAGTGAAGACTCCCCTTAAGATATCCTACTGTTTGGTCACTACTGTTAGGCAAATTGCGTGCTTACCAGGAGAACTGCGTATGTTTAGGAGTTCTCCTGACCACATACGCAATTTGCCTAACAGTGATGGCCAAACAGTAGGATATCTTAAGGGGAGTCTTCACTCTCGTTTACGGGTCGGCGGCAAACTTCTATGAAGAAGGTATCCAAAAACTTGTGCCACGCTATGACAAATGCCTGCAAAAGTTCGGCAGTTATGTGGAAAAGTAGTTTAAGAGGTGTAGAATGTTGTGCAATAAATATTTTTTCTGTATCTGTACACAATTTAATTTTATTACCAAACGGAGCTTACTTTCTGGACGTCCTTCGTATATTGAAATTAAAGTACGCGATGGCCTAAAGACTGTAAGAAATGTTTGTTGTTACTCGATAACTGTTTCTGAGATTTTAATGTGTGATGGCGTTGTTTTTTGTTTTTGTTTTTTAGAAATTTTAGCTGATTGATTTATATTTCTTTTTCGAATCAGAGTCGACTTCTTTTTTTTCAAACTTTGAGAATTATATAGTATAACCACATTTGTGAATGTTTTCTAGTAAGCTTACTCAACTAGAATGAAAATATAACAGTATTTCATTACTTTATATAGCAAGATAACGTGCTGGACGAATAATTAATTCTACAGTTAAATCTTCATCTTGCAAATCAATGAGCTGTTGAAGATGATCTTCAAGTTGCACAGATACATGTTGAATAACCTTGCTGTTCATAGGCAAAAAATTAATTGTTGTTGGTTGTACAACAATCGGATAACCAGCAGGAACATGAGCTTTAAAATTATATAAAGAGTGTGTTGGTTTATGGTTCAAATAAAAACTCGTACCAAGCGCAAGTTTGCAACATACTCGAATACTATTAACAGTGTTAATTTTAATCATATATTCAGAATGATGAGTAGTGTTTGCCTCGAACTTTTTATGAGAAAATCCTAACAAATCTGCAATAGAATCTGCAACACCAAAATCTATAGCAAAGTTTTTCGAATATAGTTTACAATTAGAGAACACTTTATCATAATTAATATAAATATATGAAGGAAATTTGTCTTTTTCACCTAATAAAACTGATAATAAATGTGCTAGTAATAATTCATTAATCTTTGCACTTAATTGTTGAAACGTATAGCTAGCATCAGGTATTATTAAAATTGTTGTATCCACATCGTTCATCTTTATGGCTAAAACGTTATTATTTTCGTTAATTTTTACTTCACTTTCGATTCTATTTCGATCAATCTCAATTTCTTTTTTATTCTCTTTAGGGTAAACTTTCTTTTCAATACCTAAAGCCTCTGCTACACTGTTGGGTACACTGAAATCAATATTAAACGGAGAAGACAAAACAAGACGGTTGCGTCCTTTTCCATTTATATCCTCTTCCACATAAAGATTTGGTTTTTGTATATGATTTGTTATAAGTTTCGACAATGAGTGATAATTAAGTAAATCATCAAATGTTGAGGCTAGATCTTCAAATTCATAAATACCTGGTGGTACCACTAAATCAATTGATAACAAAAATTTAGTAAAATGAATGCGAAATTTATTATTTCGGTTGGTAACATTTCGAATAGAATTAGATGTATACAATCCTGCAAGTCCTATTTCAAAAAACTCTGCTCCTACAAGATGAAGCGGGTTCTCCAATGTAACATCAATCTTTGAGCCTTTACCTTCAAGAGTTATCCGTCTTTCGAAAGCCATCTTTGAAATGTTTAAAGACAGTCTGTGTTTCCCTTATTTATACAATACAAGATGACTAAACATAAATGTCCACAAATCGAAGAATTAATTGATTGATATGAATGAAAATTATATTGTAGATAACAATTTTTAAGATATGTTAAAATTTCTAATGGCGGTCTTAAATTACCGATACTATCAAAATAATGCACGTATTTACCTCGTTTACTGAAAGCCACCCAATGTGAACCAGATTTAACCATCGGTTCAAGGTTAACAATACAGTTTTCATTTTTTCGAGAATGTCTTGGTAACGTATCTCGCATAAAGACTCCTCTAAAATTTGGAATCTTTAATTGATGCGCGTATTTAGCTAAATCGAAATTAGTTAATGCTTTATTTGGTATTTGGTTAATTATCTTTTGTATGCAGGAGGATTTAAATAAATGCCTTGACCTGCTTTTCCTCGCATTGTTTCTATCATTCGATTGTGTCTTTTCATTTCTTTTAATTCTTCTTGTGCAGCTTTCGCTTTGTTTATAGCAGACGCTACCCCGGCTGCTCCGCCTGCTCGAACCCCCAAGCCCGACAAGGCTGCAAATATCGGAAGTAGGGGTAAAATACCACCTTGCTTTTTCGATGCTCTCTTTTTTTAATCTTTTCTTGTTTTTTTATATTTAATTTTCGTTTACCTCCACCAAGCTTAGACTTAGCTTTCATTATGCCACTGACTGTTAGTGCAGCCGCTCTCTCTCCTAATGATGCGTCACGAGATTTTACACGAGACCAAGCTTTTGAAGCTAAAATTTCATCAGCCTCTCTTCTTTTGTTTGAATCTTTATGATTTGCGTAAGCAATGTCGTGCTCTTTGCACGCTTTATCTAATATATTTATTCCTGGACCACCACGGCTCAATCGCTTTTCTAATTTTGTTCCTGGTCCACAATATTCATATCCCGGAATGTGTAATTCCACAGGTAAATTATCAATAGTTTTACTAAGTACACGACTAATGAATGATCCACTTCCTGATCGTTTATATTGAGTGGCAGAGTTGCTCCTCTTACAACGCACCATTACTAAATGATAAGTAATATAATGTAATTATATATATATTTCAAGAAAATGGGAATGGTGGGGGGAGGAGTTGTAAATAATACACACAAAATTTGGGTTATTATTTATTCTCTTTTTCATAAGCAAAGGAACACACAAAAATTAGTATTATTAACAGAATAAAAGCGTGTGTGTGTGAAAGAAATAAAGTAAGCTAGAGAGATGAAGTGCTTTAATCTCAAATTTGTTTCCAATCATTTTTCAGAGAAAAATGACCAAACGGTAAAGTAACAATTCCGTTTTCAGTTATGTGTCTTTTATAATCGTTTGATGAAATTGCCAACTTATTTTGCCGAACAGTAAATACAGAATGAGATTTTGGAATTATACAAACTTGAACTTTGCTGGCTTGATCTCTGTTATAAAGACACCTTCGAAACTCATCAATATTCATAGTTTTACTCACGCTCTTCTTAATGCCTTTAGTCTTACACAAGCTATTCATTTCATCACACAATTTTATTGCATACATTTTGGGTCTTAACCCCACAAATTCTTCAACAATCCTTCCAGCATGGTCATCTTTCATTAAACCAATTTCACCTTTATTTTGTCTGACAATGCCAAAAGGATTGTTTGTTTCATAGATTCCAATATCAAACAAATTTGAATGCTGTTTTATGAACTCATAAATATCATAATAGAATATATACATAAAACTATCTGTGTCTGTGTATAACAACCTCACATTTGATTCAGGATTTGCTAAAATAACATTGTAATGAAAGTCATTCATTTTACATTTAGACAAATCTAATATAGATGCACCAACATATACGGGTTGATTGTGAAAAATCTTTAGTCTGCTCATCTCAATGACCATACATTGTTCATCGAATATAATTCTATGTTTAAAATTAGCCTTAGCTATTAAAGACTTAGCACCATAGGCTCCATGCCATTTGGTAACCCATTTGATGTCCCTCAACTTCCTCACATTCATCAGTGAACGACCAAAAATGGCATTATTCATCAATTTATATTAAAAAAATCAAAATCATTTTTGCCTGTATTCGTTTCTCTGTGTTCACATCAATATATGGTTTTAGCCATTGACTCTGATGAATTCGATTATTCGGTGAATTCGTTCTAATTTCATTCCTAGTTGAATAGACTGCTTTAACATTCTACAATGCAAAACATAACGTTCTTTATTATCTAGGATAGCCATTAGCTTTGTCAACTTTTCTGGACATAGAGGGTAATCTGAATGCTTGTCATGTAACTCTTGAGGATAACTCAAATCTACTTCCAAGATATATCCGATATCTGAAGTATCATCAATATTTAAAACATTAAACCCTTCAACATTTGCAACCCATTTAAAGCCATCTGTTGGAAGATATTCCATCATAGCATATCCATATAAATTATGAACGTCAAAGTACATTATGTAGGACTCTTGTTTTTTCTCATCATAAGTTTTCATATACTTATTATTAGCAATCGCATGTCGTGTTATACACTGAACATTACCTCCTCGAATAGATCGTTCAAAAAAGTGTAACATATCAATATCTTGAAGCAATTCAAGTTGAACATTGGTTATCTTTTTCATTGCACACCAAGACATAGATGGAGCAGTGTAAAATTGAGCTGCATCAATGCCATACGTCTCCATGCCATTCGATCTAAAATTTTCAAAGACATCTGCCAAAAGAAGTGTGTATACTTTTAAATAAAAATCGGCGTATTCCCCTAATGTTTGACAGGAAAACGTTTCCCACACCGATTGAGCAAACTCATACTCTTCATTCGATATTGTTTGATCATTAAGACTGCTATAAAACTTGGATATTTCAGGTAATTTAGTTTCGTTAAGTACATCCATACTCGTGACGTATTCATAGGGAAAAACGCCTTTTCTCGCAGTAAGTCGAAACTGTGCATCATCATTAAAATAACGTCTAGTTATTTGCTTTGAATCTTCACTTAACGAAGATGAACATTGATCTAGTGAACAGGACAAGAAATTATATGTATCGATAAATCTTAACTGAATGAATCCATTCTTAACCCGTACATGCTTTGTAAACCCTTTATAACGTTCCATATTCATTGCTAACAAACTTATATGACCAGGATTATGTAACACCTCACCATCTTGTTTCTCACAAATTTCTTTAATTATAAAATGTCCATCATACGCCGTTAGATTATGAAATGCTATAGGCAGAACCTTTGTTACTTTGTAATTTAAATTACAACTATTGTGTGCGCTTCCTCTATATTTTTCAGTTATGTGACAATGATCGCGTACTTTGAGTCCATTATCTGCAATCGGTTTCTCGCAAATATGACAAATTTTACTTATCAAAAATAATCTTTCTTCATTTTCCGTCATCTTTAACATCGGTTTAGCTGATAAATAATATGTTTGAAGTTTATCTACAATACTATAAAGTTCCTTTACAGACAATTCTATGCAATTATTTCCCCTAAAGAGTTTAAAACTGCACAAATCACTATCAAAATTACAATGAAGTTATAAAGAAATGCTGTAAGGAATATGTTTACGGGTTAATGTAGAGTCAGGAATGTCACTATTTGGAAAACAAGAGGAAATAGGAGACAAAACGCATTCAGTGTCTGCATAAATTATAAATGGAACTGTATCTTTAAATTTAAATTCTGTAAAATTAACAAATCTTTGTTCGTCAGTTGGCAATATGCTTTTTGCAACAGGAAACTGTTTACAGTCTGCAAAGTGAACATTTAACTCATCCTCAAGAAAATAATATGACAAACAACGTCTACATATATAAATCCGTCTACAATTGCTAGTGACGCTTGAACGCACAAGGCGAGCGAGATTTCTAATCAAACAAAAGTGATAACTTTCACTGTTTCCAATCTGCAACATCAATAAGTCCACACTCCTTTCATATACTTTATCTGATACATACAAAGGTACAATAGTATTTTTTTTTCCTTTTACTTTGTTTGTTCCCTTACACACACATTTGTTTTCATCATATTGTGCTCCATACACATTCACAGAAATATTGTTTTGATTTTCAAACTTGTTTAAATATTTGATTTGCATTGGAATTGGAATATCATCTAAATTTAAAACATCTCTGTAATTAGGATAGGAAGAAAGATGATTCACGTTTCGCGTTTTTGGATACAAACCAGCAACCACACTCCACACAAAACAAGCATCCTTTGTATCATACAAATTTAGCACTGCATATTTATTGACTATTACATCAGGCAATCTACTAGTATTGGACATTCCTACTTGTAATCCAACATATCTATTTATATTAATTCTCAAACTATGAATTTTTTCTAAAGCCCACCCAGAGCCATTTGCTTCAAATTCGCTCATTTTTGTCAATGTACCTTCAATGATATGATTATTATAAAATTCATTTAAATCAGTATACTCGAAAACTACTTTATTTTTGACAGCAAAATATTTTGTTTCTGATATGTCGCGAAGCACATACTGTGCACACAAAACTGAATTCACATTTAAAGCTTGCACAGTTAACGCTTTCTTAACATACTTTGTAAACCAAATATTAGCATTTGCTAAAAATTCGCGGGGATCCAAAAACTCATTCTTAACATTTGAAACTGCAAGTGTGTACACTCTAGAATTGAATGCCGTTTCAATTAACTCACAGCTTAAGAAAGATTCATCCTTTATTTGAAGTGTAATTTCTTCACAATTCACAGCTTGTTGCAATATGTGGTTGCTAATAACTCTCCAACATTCAATCAACTCATCACTGTTCTCAATCAAGTCCGTTTGAGTGTATTCCCCGATTTAGTATGATATTGAAATAGCACCGTTTAGTTCACTTCTAAAATTAGAAACACTTTCAAATGCATTGTCCAATTGGTTTCTTATATTTTCACTGTTATTATTATGTATTACAATATCAACCTTTCTACGTTTGCTAGGAGGTGTTGCCATTGTTGTCTAAGCAATTGTCTAATTTGCACTGTTGTTAATACACCACCAGCAGTTGCTGTAACATCGGCTCACCATAAAACTATAATCTTTTAAAGTGTATTCAAGCCATTGAGATAAATTGCTGCCTGTAATCTCCAGCGAACAATGAATGGCTTCAAAGGGAAATTCGTCCTGAAGTTTACCAAGCAATTTGTTTCTATACACATTCAATTTTGTTACTTCAAAACAAGTGATGGAAAATTCAATTTTGTAAACCTCATCAAATGTATTGTATCCGAAGAAACAAATAAAATGTTCATCTTCACATAATTCTTGTAACAAATATCTTAAAACTGTTTCTGTCACCTCTCGCTGACTATCATGTGATTTGCTAACATTAGTAACGTAGACTGAAAATGTTGAAATTCCACTCGAAGATGCCCATTTGTTAAAACAAGCTTCTTTCTCATTATGACTCACCTCATTATCATCTTCTTCTCCTTCTTCTTCTTCAGACTGATGAAAGCATACACGATGATACTCTATTACCGGGTGCGATCGATGTTCAGTTCCACTCAGAAAATTAACAGTTTTCCACTTCATTTTGCTGTTCCTTTTATTAGTTTTTAGATAATCTGAAAAAAATTAAACAAATTAAGAAATAATAAGCAACTAAATATATATATCATTCGTTATATCAATCAATACATATATAATCTGCATATTGAACCCTTATTGATCTTCGATAAATAAGTATTCATATTTATTATTATTATTACTACGGCCCAGGCAGTACTTGAGGAAGTCGACATGGATATAAGGGAGGCTAGCATTTCGTAATATTGCAACAGGAGCTGAGCTGGTAGCTATTCTTGGGGGACGGCTAGAATTAGTCGGGTTCAAGGCCAAATTGAGCAACTACTGTACCAAAATTGGAAGCATAAAGGAAGGATCACGAGGCACTTGCAACGAACATACGATTGATTCAGCCAATCACAAGAGACCAAGCCATGACCACGTGGTGGACAGCGTCAGTAGTAAAAAGCCCGCGGAAATGGATATCTAGAGAACCGCCGAACGGATTAATCTCCGCACGAGTGAATTGAGACGTTTGATTTATTTGAAGAAGAATGACACTAGTCCCATCTTTGTGAGACAAAAACTCTGGAAGTTTTTATCTGACTCCTCCCCACTCCTCCGCCCTGTCAGTTTTCTAATAAAGAGTTTGGTCTGACGCCACTCTAAGTCAATCGTTTTGGAGCCGTGAGGGGCTTACTTCACGCCAGTTTGTATTGTGATTTTTGACGCTCGAAATTATTAGAAGTCATTCTTTGTGGAGCCGTGAGGGGCTTACTTCACGCCAGTTTGTATCGTGATTTTAACGCTCTGAATTTGGTTAAGTCATTTTATTTGGGAGCTCTGAGGAGCTAATGTCACAGCGACTGCATTATCGAATTTTAAAGCTCGAATACATTTTTAATTCTAGAATCAACTTTATTTTGTGAGCTAAATATTTCACACCAGTGCGTGATAACTTGTAACAGTTACTTAAAGACGACGATTTCAGCTCTAAGGGGGAAGTATTGTAACACCCTAATTAGCGCTCACCGGAGCAAAGGTCCACAGTACAGGACGGAAATACCGAGCAAGATAGCGACTGCTAGTGCAGCCAAGATCTTAAACTTGTTAACGAGCCAGTGACGTGGTCTCGAGGTGTATATTTATGTACATATTGCAGTGTATTTTATATGTGTTTTATTTGCGTGTGTGCGAGATATTTAGGGCCAGTCTTCGCTATTAATCGCATTAGGACAATTGTGGGTGAACTGAGTAACCTGCAAGCGATTATAGATAGGTAAAATAATTAACATTGAACTTTTCTGCCAAGGAGTCGATACCAAGATGATCAGCACGTGGTTTGGAGTTGGGATGAACTTCAACAGATCAACGCAGACGACTACTATGGAGTGCTAATTTGTCCATAGGGGCAATGGGTTGAGGAGGATGTCCTTAGTTCTACAAGCAGAGCGGTGATGTACTAAAATTGGATTATTTCAATTATGTAGTTAGATTTGGCCGGAGAACTTTGTAAATAGTCATGTTTCTTTTCTTGTTGTTTAGAGTTTTTCTTGCACCGACCCTCAATGTTTTAAATGTCCGTTGGCGCGTGGCCAAAGTGTTTGTTAGATATTTGTTGTTCCTTGAGTCATATGTAATGCGCGCGGCGTGCGTGCGTGATTTTTATCCTTGCAAATGCGGAACCCGTTACATTCGATATATGGTGCTTTATTAACGTTAATATTTGAAATAAGAATGGGAGGAAATTACTGTAAGATATTTGCTGAACAGGTTATTATTCATATTAGGGTTGCCAGGCGCACCAACTTAAAAGTAATTTGTAGAACACCTTCGTTCTAATTTTGATAGATTTTTTTGAGTCCTTTTCAGGTTGACTAGTCACGGCATAGAACGGTGGCGCCAGCATGTGGATATTATTTGTGTCTTTTTATTTCAGGGTCTGTCAAAACCCATACGTGTGATTGTGTGTGTTACTGTGTCAAGTGTGTGTTGATTCTACGTGAGGAGGGGATAGAGGTCCTACCGCTCTCATATTTTTGCTGCTGTTGTTTTTTTAGATGGAAAGACAGGGTGCTCTAGGGAGACTGCTGTTTCTTGTCCATATTTATTCTGACACACACACACGTATTATTGTGCTTTGGGGCACACTTCTTCGAGATTCGACCCCATGTCCTGGGAGGTCGAGATATTTGACACGTGGGTTGACAGACATGCAGAGTTCCACAAACCGCCCGTTTTGCCTGTGACTTATTTTTTTTTGATAGGCAGTCCTATTTGTCCGACTGACCCCTGTAAGCTTTCATGTAGCAAACCTGTTCATTGTGATGGTTATTTTTAAGCCATAATTAATTGGGGAGTTCGCCATGTGTGTAACGGCTTGTTGTACGTTGTATGGGTAAAATATTGTATTATTAACGTAAATGTTTGCTGTGTGCCTATTGCTTTGTTGATGACTCGATTCATGTAATTTTTGTGTGTCACACCCGTGCGGTGTAGTGGTAGAGTATTTGTAAATTTTGACAGCGGTCATTTTGTGTATTTTTATTTGGTCACGTGTTAATGTACTTGTGTTGATTTGTGTGAGAAGTCCTAAGTTTTTAGGCAGTAATTGTTGCTACGGCAATTTGATTCCAATTTCACGCGGAAATTTTGTGTTTGTTTATATTAGATTTAGGAAGTGTCGGTTTTAATTTTAAGTATTGTAGTTGTGTTCCCCCGTGTCGGTCTAGCTCTAAGAAATGCGGATTCGTTGTCTGAAGGATCATTCTGGATGATGACGAATCACGCATTCATTGTACACATCGTGATGCATGTAGAACGGCATACGCGCATAAATGGTCACTTTTGTATTTTATCTTAGGGACAGTTGGTCCAGGTAATTAATCTCTCCAGAGAATTTCGCCTAGTTTTTGGCATTTTTATTAAGTGGGAGTAAGATGGGAGATTTTGTTGTTTATTTGTTAAGTGTAAATATGGTGATTTGTTATTAAATTCATTTGTTTTAACCCTGGCTTCACTCTTTCCTGCATGTTATTTTGTTATATGTTACCCTGCAAGTTAATGAAGCGCCTTGACAACAACTTACGATATGAACCGTTACACCCCCCGAAACTGAGTCTCATATGCTTCTTTGCAAGGGTTCATGAAACAAAAATGGCTGCCCAAGTGGGGTTGTTGTTGTTGTTGCTTCGCTGACCTCATTTATTTCGTTGAGAAATGATGCCAGGTCAAGCGGACATGTAAATTCAGTAAATTGAGGCGATGTTGTACCGCCATGTGCATTAGTAAGATCACTGAGTTCCTAAAGTTAGAGATATTGAACAAGGTTAGAATTTGATATTGTATTTGTTATAAACTTGTTCTGGCGCCCGGCATTAAAATTAGAAATTTGCATTATTATTGAACTCAGTCAAAGCAGGAAGATGTTGCCTTATATTTGACATTTAATTGACTTCGGTTAACTGGTGTTTCGTAAATTCTGTTGGTTAGGAATTTAAAAGCAGATCGCCAGGGGTTATCTTGTTGTTTGGGAATAAGTGTCATTGTATTCAGTAAATTTTGTTACTGAAATTTTCATTAAATTAGAGCCAGTAATATTTAAATGTGTGACATGTATGTGTGTATATGGCTGAAACCTTGGCCCATAACCCTGTTTTCTCTGAATATATTTTTGTGTGTGATATGGCGAGTGTTGATGAGATTAAGGCATTGTTAGAACAGATGTCGATCCAAATGTCCGCGAAAAGTGAAGAACAATTAGTGCAGATGTCCGTGAAGACGGAAAAAACAATTAAAAGAACAATTAGGAGCTCAGCGTGAGCATAGTGAAAAACAATTAGAACAGATGTCCGCGAAAACAGATAAACAATTAAATGACATTACGGTCCAGTTACAAGCGCAGAAGATAGACTGTGAAAAACAATTACACGACATGAGCGGTAATATTTCGGTCCAATTAGAAGTCCAGAAATTTGACACGGACAAACAATTAAATGAACTAAACCACAAATTGTCACAACAGGCGGTAACACAAACCGAACAATTAGGAAAAATCACTAATGACATTAATCAGAGCGTTAAAAAAGTAGAGAAACTGGCAGGCGAGGTCGCGGAGAACAACGTCAAACAGTTAGGCGAAATTAAGAAATTGGAGGCGAAATTTGATAACAAATTAGTACAATTTGACGAGATGGTGGCAGATAAACTCAAGCAGATAGAGGCAGCATGTGTCAGTAACACCGCGGGAATGAAGAAAACCCAAGAGAAATTGCAGCAGCAAATTAATTCGGTAGACAGCAACGTGCTGGAATTTATAAAGGAAATTGATAAAGTCGAGGTTAAGGCTGAAACCGAACGGATACACTTGCGGGAGAATTTAGAGGAGCAATTAGGCAAAACACAAGAAATCATAAGAAAAGAGATGGAAGGCCAGCTAATAAACACACAAGAGGTTATAAGAGAAGAGGTCGGGGGACAGCTAGTAAAAACGCAAGAACAGATACGTGAAGAGCTAGAGAAAAATCAGGAAAGGAACGAGGAGAAAATTAATAGCTTGAAAAGTAGGATCCGGCGAGATTGGGACCAACAGGCTCACGCAAATAAAGAAGACCGCTTGACAATTTTAAAACGCTTGGGGGAACACAGTTCAAGAATGCAGGAATTGGAGGAAAATATAAAGTCAAAATTACAGGAACACTCAGAGTTAATCATCAAAAACGAGATTAGATCTTTAGAGAATGCGACAGTATTTTCGACTGAAAATATACCGGAGAAGCAAACAAGTATTGGAAGTCCTGCAGGTTTGAAGTTGGCTGAGGATACGAGCCGGGGTCAAAGTCCCAGACTAACGAGTAATGCATTCCAGCAATACAGGGGGGAGACTTCAACACCGCAACCGAACTTGGCACCAGCCCAAGTCATCCAAGTCATTCGGGGTAATGATTTTAAGCCCGATAAGTTTAAGGAACATTCAGGAACTACTCCCAAAGCATTTCTACGACAATTAACTGATTACTTTAATGACCAGCACATCGGCCCTGAGAAACAATTAAGACTAGTGGAGAAATTTTTAGAAGGACCTAGCTTAACCTGGTTTTTAAGCTTCAAGTACACGTTCGCAGACATGGCTCAATTCCGCGAGGCATTTTTGAAGAAGTTTTGGAGCCCTTCGTTACAGCAGGGGTTGAGAATGGACCTGTACACGCGCAAATATCATAGTACGCATCCAACCCGTTTTTCAGAATTCTTCAGTCAGCAATTGGTAAAATTCAGAGATTTTGACGACCCGCCTAGCGAGCCAAATATGGTTCTAACCATCGGGAAACAACTCCCAATGCACATCCAACAACTATTAGTCGCAGGGAACATTCAAACCGCAGTCCAAGCCGAAGAATTACTCAGACACTTAGACGAAACAAGTATGGTGAGCCCACAGATAGGAAGAAGGAATCTGGAATGTGTCAACACGGCAGAGGTAGTTCAGGGACTCCAAAGTAACCACAGCCAGGGGAACCAAACTAAGACACAGTCCACAGGGACACAATTCACGCCAAGAAGACAAGAATTTGACGGCCGAAACCAGTTCCACAATAACAATCAGAATTATCAGAATAACCGCGGGAGATACAATCAGAACAATCAAAATCAAAACAATCAGTGGACGTACCAGCGGGAGTACACAAATTGGAGGGGAAACCAGAGACAAGGTAGACCTTACCAAAGAAATGGAGATGGTAGATGGAATAACGGCAGGGACTATCGCCAAGAAAATAGGGGAGATTATCGGAACACCTGGGACGAGCGATATATTGAATCACGTAAATACTTGGATCAATTAAGTACTGAAGAAGGGGAGAAAGAGAAGTGGGGGCGTGCCATGGCAAACAGACAGAGCCCAGACAACCATCAAGGAGAGGGGGCGGAGAGTTTATTGAGACAACAGTAGCGACAGAATGACAACCGGCGAAACACGACAAATGGGTCCCGGGATAAAAAAAAAAGAACCAAATGAACTGAAAGGTTATAGGGAGCAAGAAGAGATGATAGTGGCCAATATAGAAGAGTGGGTAGCATTCCCGGACGACTGCCTGGAGGAAGGGGTGAAGAACCGTGAAAATGTTATCAGACAGCTACCAATTATTTACGCGCATGTTGGAGGCATGAGGGTGAGATGTTTGATTGATACAGGTAGCCAGGTGAGCTTAGTCACTGAAAGTTTGATAAAGGAAATAGGAAGGAAACAGACTGTTCCTATTATGCCGGTACCGCTAATGAAAGTCAGAGGTGTTATTCCTGATAAAACTATGAATTGTAAACAGCAAGCATTTCTAGATTTGGAAATATTGAACCATACTTTCTCACAAACATTCATTGTTATTCCAAAGATGAACTACAACATAATTTTAGGAGTCAACTTCATCTGCGATTTTCATGCTGTAATTGACTTACATAACAACACTGTAAGCTTCAAACAAGTAGAGGGGTTGAATCATGTGGGTTTAAATATGGAAGAGAGTCCGTTGGAGAGAGAGGCCAATACTTGGGTTGTTGAGGAATGCACTAATGAGGCCGGAGATAAGATCTTGATGGGGGAGCGAGTCAGCCAGACAGCAGTGCTAGAAATTGACAGCCGAGATATTTCACAGGAACTGTGGGGGCATTTGGCAGAAGAAGAAATTAGCGGAACCAAATTTGAAATTCTACTTCAGGAGCGACTTAAGGAGGCCATCGTAGGGGAATCTGATAAAAGAAGACTGGAAGAAATTTTAAGATTACACAAAGGAGCTTTTGACACCGTACCTTGGAAAGTTTTAAATTTTCAATATGCTATGCAGGTAACAGATTGGACCCCATTTAAAAGTAAATTGTACCCGATCCCAGAGAAACATTTTTCTCAGGTGAAGGACATTATTACTAACTTATTAGATTCTGGCATGATAAGGAAAGCGGCAACCCCATACCTGAACGCAATATTGGCTGTGACCAAGCCAAACGGATCAATTAGGCTATGCCTAGACGCGCGAGTTTTGAACAGCAAACTGCTAGTTGAGCATGACCAAGCACCTAGGATTAAAGATGTTTTGAAAGGCTTCCGTGGGAAGAAGATATACTCAAGTGTTGATTTGACGAATAGTTTCCACCATCTTGAACTCGAAGAAAAATCCCAACTGTTGACGGGATTTTTATTCGATAATCAAAGTTATATCTGGTGTCGAATGCCCTTTGGCGTGAAAACTTCGGGTTGTGCACTCATTAGAGCACTCGATAGAAATCTGACTGAGGAGGTCAAGAACTTCACCACGAGATATGTTGACGACATATTAATTGCTTCTGAGACAATGGAGGAACACCTGATAAATTTAAATAAACTGTTGGACAACTTGAGAACCATGAACTTCAAAATCAACCTAAAGAAGTCACATTTTTGCCAGAGCGAGATTTTATATTTGGGGCATATAATTGATGTCGAGGGCGTGCGGCCTAATCCAGCCAAGATTGATGCTATTAAGAAATTTCCCACACCTACCAAAGTCAAACATGTGAGAGCGTTTTTGGGAGTGACAGGCTTCTTCAAAGAAAATTGCCCTGGTTACACAGAAACAGTAGCTTCTATGCAGGAGATGTTGAAGAAGGCAAATCGATGGTCGTGGAACGAGGAGTGCGACAGGTCTTTTAAAGCAACGAAGGATTTATTGGAAAACTGTGTGAAACTTGGATATCCGGATTTTGAGAAGCAATTTATTATTCAAGCAGATGCTACATTAATTGGAATTGGTGCTATGCTGTACCAAGAGGACGCTGAAGAACCCAAGAAGAAATCCTATTTGGCATTTACGAGTCGTAAATTACGGAAACATGAGAGGAACTACACAGTTATGGAACTTGAGCTACTAGCAATTCTCTATTCTCTTCAACAGTGGCGCAAGATGATCTATGGTTATTCCATCATTGTTAGAACCGACCACCATGCACTGACATTTTTATTCAAGACAACAATGACAAGTGAGAGAGTTACGCGCTGGTCCATCTACATACAGCAGTTTGACATCACGATAGAGCATTGCCCTGGAAGGATGAACGTCATACCGGATGCCTTGAGTAGAAATCCTGAGGACGGAAACGAAGTAACAGCGGAAGTTCACAATATTACATTGACACCGAAGGCTCGTGAGTTTCTGGCAAGATTGAAGGATATTCGGAAGGAGCAAGAAGCAGACCCATGGATGATGATGATGATAAAATTCTACAGGAAGGAATTACAACCAAATTCACCGGAGTACAGAGAAGCCAGTGCTAAACAAGCGAGATTTCACTACATAAATAACTTGTTACATAAGTACGTGGATGAGCATCATACTAAACTGCGAATCTTAGTTCCAGCATCACTACAGAGGGGATTAACTTGGCATGTTCACGAGAGCCTAGCACATATCGGCACGGATAAGACTGAAGCTACGATAGGGGAGACCTTTACTTGGCCGAAGATGAGATTCACCATTGTTGAAGTAATTAGAACGTGTGACGCATGCCAGCGCACGAAACCGAACAACTTTATTCTGAAACAACCTCCAAGACCACTGTTACCTCAGAAACCATGCGAGATGCTCGCTATTGATTGCTTTGGCCCTTTAGTAAAAGGAAAGCGTGGATGCCGACACCTTCTGGTGTGTGTCGACGTATTTTCGAAGATGGTCGTGCTATGTCCTATTCAGAAGACGACATCAAGACAAGTCCTCAGTCGAATTAAGAACAAAGTTATTCCGATGCTTGGGAAGCCGGAATCCATTCTATCAGATCACGGTACCTATTTCACGAGCAATGTTTTTAGGCAAGTTTTGGAGAGCCTAGGAATAAAACACGTATTTTCAAGCATTCGTCATCCGTGTGGAAATCCGAGCGAGAGAACAATTCGCTGTGTTGCTAAGTACTACAGAGTAATGATTCCTAACGAGCACAATAAATGGGTTGATAAAGTAGGTGAAATTGAGATGTGCATGAACACCACTAAGCACGAGTCGACGGGTCAAGTCCCACTGATTGTACACCACAACAGATTGCCAGAAAGAACTTGGGACAAGATCATTCCTTGCCCAAGGGATCCATTATTAGCGCATGATTTGCGAATCCAGCGAACGAGAGAGCACATGAGGAACCAAGCGGACCAAAGGCTGAGACGGTACCGAGGAAAGAATTTTCACCGAGAGTTACAAGAACAAGAACTAGTGCTGGTTCGTAGACCACCGATATCCGACCCTAAGAACAAAGTCTTCGCCCAATTCTGTCCGAAATGTATTGGCCCGTTCCGGGTAATTAAGAATCTGGGTAACAATGTCTACAGACTGGAAGAAGTGAGCACTGGTGCAAAAATCTGTTTTTAATAGCGCCAATTTAAAACCTTACTACAGAAGGGAACCATTTGATGACTAGGAAAGATGATGTGTGCAGAATCAGTATTGCAAAAATTTTATTTTGAAAGCCAACACCCAAATCTACGGGGAGCGCCAGAGTACGCACTTTGTTTGTAAACAACGAGCAGCTGAGACGACGGGAGTGGCAACTACTTGAGGAGAAGGGGGAGACCTAGTGAGGAAGTATGAATGACATTCCAGCGAGAAGGAGAGCACACTAATTGAGTCAGAGGGGCGTACACTCGAGCAGCTGAGTGAGATTTAAAGAGATGTGTTGTTACTAGAGTGGATTTTGTTTTTGAAATCCAAACCAATAAATTGTTTAGAATTTCAAAACCTTGCTGAGGATAAATGAACCCTTATTGATCTTCGATAAATAAGTATTCATATTTATTATTATTATTATTACGGCCCAGGCAGTACTTGAGGAAGTCGACATGGATATAAGGGAGGCTAGCATTTCGTAATATTGCAACAGGAGCTGAGCTGGTAGCTATTCTTGGGGGACGGCTAGAATTAGTCGGGTTCAAGGCCAAATTGAGCTACTACTGTACCAAAATTGGAAGCATAAAGGAAGGATCACGAGGCACTTGCAACGAACATACGATTGAATCAGCCAATCACAAGAGACCAAGCCATGACCACGCGGTGGACAGCGTCAGTAGTAAAAAGCCCGCGGAAATGGATATCTAGAGAACCGCCGAACGGATTAATCTCCGCACGAGTGAATTGAGACGTTTGATTTATTTGAAGAAGAATGACACTAGTCCCATCTTTGTGAGACAAAAACTCTGGAAGTTTTTATCCGACTCCACCCCACTCCTCCGCCCTGTCAGTTTTCTAATAAAGAGTTTGGCCTGACGCCACTCTAAGTCAATCGTTTTGGAGCCGTGAGGGGCTTACTTCACGCCAGTTTGTATTGTGATTTTTGACGCTCGAAATTATTAGAAGTCATTCTTTGTGGAGCCGTGAGGGGCTTACTTCACGCCAGTTTGTATCGTGATTTTAACGCTCTGAATTTGGTTAAGTCATTTTATTTGGGAGCTCTGAGGAGCTAATGTCACAGCGACTGCATTATCGAATTTTAAAGCTCGAATACATTTTTAATTCTAGAATCAACTTTATTTTGTGAGCTAAATATTTCACGCTAGTGCGTGATAACTTGTAACAGTTACTTAAAGACGACGATTTCAGCTCTAAGGGGGAAGTATTGTAACACCCTAATTAGCGCTCACCGGAGCAGAGGTCCACAGAACAGGACGGAAATACCGAGCAAGATAGCGACTGCTAGTGCAGCCAAGATCTTAAACTTGTTAACGAGCCAGTGACGTGGTCTCGAGGTGTATATTTATGTACATATTGCAGTGTATTTTATATGTGTTTTATTTGCGTGTGTGCGAGATATTTAGGGCCAGTCTTCGCTATTAATCGCATTAGGACAATTGTGGGTGAACTGAGTAACCTGCAAGCGATTATAGATAGGTAAAATAATTAACATTGAACTTTTCTGCCAAGGAGTCGATACCGAGATGATCAGCACGTGGTTTGGAGTTGGGATGAACTTCAACAGATCAACGCAGACGACTACTATGGAGTGCTAATTTGTCCATAGGGGCAATGGGTTGAGGAGGATGTCCTTAGTTCTACAAGCAGAGCGGTGATGTACTAAAATTGGATTATTTCAATTGTGTAGTTAGATTTGGCCGGGGAACTTTGTAAATAGTCATGTTTCTTTTCTTGTTGTTTAGAGTTTTTCTTGCACCGACCCTCAATGTTTTAAATGTCCGTTGGCGCGTGGCCAAAGTGTTTGTTAGATATTTGTTGTTCCTTGAGTCATATTTAATGCGCGCGGCGTGCGTGCGTGATTTTTATCCTTGCAAATGCGGAACCCGTTACATTCGATAAATGGTGCTTTATTAACGTTAATATTTGAAATAGGAATGGGAGGAAATTACTGTAAGATATTTGCTGAACAGGTTATTATTCATATTAGGGTTGCCAAGCGCACCAACTTAAAAGTAATTTGTAGAACACCTTCGTTCTAATTTTGATAGATTTTTTTGAGTCCTTTTCAGGTTGACTAGTCACGGCATAGAACGGTGGCGCCAGCATGTGGATATTATTTGTGTCTTTTTATTTCAGGGTCTGTCAAAACCCATACGTGTGATTGTGTGTGTTACTGTGTCAAGTGTGTGTTGATTCTACGTGAGGAGGGGGTAGAGGTCCTACCGCTCTCATATTTTTGCTGCTGTTGTTTTTTTTAGATGGAAAGACAGGGTGCTCTAGGGAGACCGCTGTTTCTTGTCCATATTTATTCTGACACACACACACGTATTATTGTGCTTTGGGGCACACTTCTTCGAGATTCGACCCCATGTCCTGGGAGGTCGAGATATTTGACACGTGGGTTGACAGACATGCAGAGTTCCACAAACCGCCCGTTTTGCCTGTGACTTATTTTTTTTGATAGGCAGTCCTATTTGTCCGACTGACCCCTGTAAGCTTTCATGTAGCAAACCTGTTCATTGTGATGGTTATTTTTAAGCCATAATTAATTGGGGAGTTCGCCATGTGTGTAACGGCTTGTTGTACGTTGTATGGGTAAAATATTGTATTATTAACGTAAATGTTTGCTGTGTGCCTATTGCTTTGTTGATGACTCGATTCATGTAATTTTTGTGTGTCACACCCGTGCGGTGTAGTGGTAGAGTATTTGTAAATTTTGACAGCGGTCATTTTGTGTATTTTTATTTGGTCACGTGTTAATGTACTTGTGTTGATTTGTGTGAGAAGTCCTAAGTTTTTAGGCAGTAATTGTTGCTACGGCAATTTGATTCCAATTTCACGCGGAAATTTTGTGTTTGTTTATATTAGATTTAGGAAGTGTCGGTTTTAATTTTAAGTATTGTAGTTGTGTTCCCCCGTGTCGGTCTAGCTCTAAGAAATGCGGATTCGTTGTCTGAAGGATCATTCTGGATGATGACGAATCACGCATTCATTGTACACATCGTGATGCATGTAGAACGGCATACGCACATAAATGGTCACTTTTGTATTTTATCTTAGGGACAGTTGGTCCAGGTAATTAATCTCTCCAGAGATTTTCGCCTAGTTTTTGGCATTTTTATTAAGTGGGAGTAAGATGGGAGATTTTGTTGTTTATTTGTTAAGTGTAAATATGGTGATTTGTTATTAAATTCATTTGTTTTAACCCTGGCTTCACTCTTTCCTGCATGTTATTTTGTTATATGTTACCCTGCAAGTTGATGAAGCGCCTTGACAACAACTTACGATATGAACCGTTACACCCCTCGAAACTGAGTCTCATATGCTTCTTTGCAAGGGTTCAATATATATACTCACCAAAAATTCACAGTTTTAAAACAATTTGATGTGAGCGGTTCTTCAACCCCAAATACACCAACATCAGTTTGCCTCTAAGTGAGTTTAGTTCATCGATCTCTGATGCGCTTGGTTTTGCAAATACTGCTGGTAGAAATACACATGTTATTTCACCTTCAATGATAATGTCCACCACTAATTTTCTTCCAAATCTCGTCTCCACAGCCCGAATAATTTGGACCACATACGGTAAATCAATTGTTAGTTCTGATAGTTTCTTATTAGAATACTCAACGCAAGTGGCTAAGTTATTGAACTTCGTTAGAACATCCATCACACACACAATTTGTTCCTCGTCGTTGACTTTCTTTATTTCTTTCACACACACACACTCTCTTCGCGCAAACGTAGAAGTTAAACTCATCCACGCACACATGCATTTATATATCCTTCACCCCCACCTACACTCAAAAAAACAAATGCTACAAAACAAGCTTCTGACGCAATCATCTCATTATATTTTTATCACTATTACTTGAAGAAGTCAAAGATTACATTCTTACCCGATGACGTTAAAGGACAGCCACGTCTCGCGCGAACACTGCAGCCATATCACGTGATCGCTCGCACAGCTGCAAACTTGCACGGGTATCAGATGACGTCAACACCCATTAATTTTTATCTCCTTCGCATAAATAAGTCAAAGGTTATCTGCTTCAAGCGGTTACCAAAAGGTTATCTGCTTCAAGCGGTTAAAGGTCGACCTCTTCCCACGTGCTCACATCCGCATGGCTATCAGATGATGTCATGATGATGCAATATGTCCTCGCGATTACGCAATATCCAAAGCATAGAAAAGTATTCTACTTATAGACATCCGGCTTTCTATCACTTCTATCCTTTCTAACATTTCCGCTTTTATTGAGTTCCAATTTTCTGTGATTTTACATTCTAAACCTGAAATTTTATTTTCCAGAGAAGCAGAATTCTGGTCTATTTGACTTTAAATTTTATTTTCAAAACCACCCATTTTATTTTCTAGAGAAACAGAATTCTCTTTCATTTGATTTTCAATTTTGAGTTCTAGAGAAACAGAATTCTCTTTTATTTGACTTTCAATTTTATTTTCTAGAGAAACAGAATCCTCTTTCATTAGTTTTTCCAGAGAAGCAGAATTCTCTGTGATTTTCTGTCTCAACTCCTGCATCATTTTGGTAAGTACTTCCATGACCACTCACAATAATAATTATAACACTGGGGTACGATGTCAACTGATGATGGGGAAACTGAAATCTAAAGTGAATATTCAGACATGACCTTAAATTGATACTTCAGTACCGATGACTTATTAAATTTAAATCTACTCTAAATGACCAGAAATTACCACCATAAACCAAACAAATCACTCCAAACTATGAAAAGTGCGCATTCATGACCCTGAATCCTACTACAGCAAAACAAACACAAATCGACCTCGAATAGAAATTCGGAATCGAATAGTATCAGAAACTGAATCGAACTCGGGCCCAACACGTTGGCAGTCAAAATCTCTTCTATCTTACTTTATGTGACCGTTTGATGGACGTCCCACGATCACACAAGAGCGCATCCGAAAAACAGTCGAGCACAAGACTCAAAAATATCTCAGGGTTAACTGTGAGCAAACAACAAAGTTGTAGAAAGAAAAATAAAAGCACTGCTGTTCCCGAGATGCACACTACAGTAAGAATAGAAGGAATATTTCAAGAATCATGAATGACCACAGTATCAGTTAAGATAAAATTTGCATCAATTTAATTGATCCATTCAATCATCCTAATCTTTACAAGGGGCATCCTCAGGGAGAAAACTAAACACCAATCTGAAAAAATAACACCCTGCGCTCTCCCTGGGATCCTATACTATTTAACCGTAGGCGTAGAATAACGTTCCAAAAAATTATGCAAAGAAATCATCGATTTTTAAACATTCCCTTTGGTTAGAATACCCATGAAATTAATAGTCCATCATGGTATTCCATTATATTTTAAACGTTATTTACAGTATTCAAGATGTGTAGATCACTGATCGTCCTATTAAACACTTGAATAAAATTCTATTTCTAAATTTCTACACTTTTCCATATTTCCAAAAATCATGGATAATCCTATCGGATAATCTCTTCCATGAAACGAGAAGAAATTCCAAAACATTACTAGAATTGTTAATTACGCAACTTAATGCAAGTCAGATCAAGTCGAACAATGGTTGCTCCATTAGAAATATAATACAGTTTAAATTTAATTAATTCCACAAAGGAATATTCATATCAGAATTTATAAATTATGGATCTGTGATTTATCCTCAATAATAAATAAATTATGGGATTTATTATTCTGTGATGCTGGTTGCAACTCAACCTTATTATACCAATTAATTTCAAACACTTACGGATGATTCGTAGCTATTTCAACATTTTCATCGGGACATGATGCCGCATTTTAAATGCCCCATTTCACTATGCACTTTATCAATTTGATTTATTTCATAATATCACAATATGGCAAAATTATTAGGCATTTTAATCTATCTGCAGGTTTATATCATTCAACAAGAAAACATTTAATTATGGTTAGAGCAACTTAAAGCAGAATCTAGAATTCCGCTGATGACAAGATCGGGATAGTGGCGTGGGGTTGCAACTGTGGCACTACCCTTCTTTTGAGTAATATGAGGCAACATCCTCCAAATTCCAACATTTTATTCTATTCAACAACTCTAATTCTTTTACACATTATTTTCACATATTGAACTTCCATCCAGTCATATTTACTGCATTTATTGGATTATCATAATTATTAATGGGGAAAAAATGCTCGCACGCATTCCCAATTCAACTCAGCACCCTACCATATTTATCATATGGATGTTATATGTAACTGTTTCCAATTAACCTGTTCAATTATCCGCTTGTCACCATAAGAAAAATCCTCCTAATTGATTCACCTTGCTATAATAACAAAACTACGTTACGATTGCTTTATCATTCCAATGTGCATTAATTCAGTATTTATTTCTCATTTCTCCGTTATCATTAACTCATATTTGTTTAATTAACATCACATAACTTATCCAAACTCATCCATTAATTTATTATTATTATTGTTATTTATTATTAATTATGAACTTCTCATGGATAATTACCAAGTTCTATTTTTCATAAGATCCATTAAATTGTTATAAATATTCTTCCTTAATCCCACATGTAATTTCCAATACATGACCATTGCGCATTATCATTATTAAAGAAAATCTTGTACCACAAGAAAAATCGAATCATTTGACGATAAATGATAATCAGAACTCCTCTAAGACGAATCGAATCAAAACGACAAAGAATTACATTAATAATCAAAATTACCAATTAACTATCCCAAAACGGTCGCTTATAATAACAATGTGCCATAAAAATATGCACGGAACTGAACAACAAAAATCAGGATGACACTCCTGTCTAACTAGAACAGCCGAATGCCTTCGAAAAAATATACTCATTCTACGATATGCTTACCGTGGAAATGCTATCTCAAAAAAAAATTCGAAGAGAGGACAACAACTAAAGGCTCCATGCTTATGTTCCAGCATAATGCAGAAAATAAAGATTCATGGCGTGTAAAACGATTCCTACATGGTTGAATGGTGTAGTCTATAGTCTGATATTCACCGGTACTAGATATTAAAAATAGAATATGGGGCTCACGTCCATTTCAGATGTTCTTGAAGACGGTTCATGCTCCGGTGGAATGCCCTTGGTTCCATGCGTTCCTCTGCACACGGAATGTGTACAGGTCACCTTCCTGGTTCCACTGGTCCAAGTCCCAAGTATCCACACATCGGTATCCATCGTACACCCAATTCAAATTTAGTACACCATAATAATGGCTCGACTCATGGTAGGTTCCAAAAGTTCATAACGGCGTATCGCTACCATGACTTCCTGATCGAATTTTCTTAACACCATAGCTTCTTCTATGAAAAAAACACGTGTCTAAAACTGTCACTGGTTTCACGACAATCACCAGGTGTTTTACCGTTCCGAAATATCTCCAAATAATCACAATAATGTTCCCGGTTACTTGCTCATAATCTTTCTGTAGTTATCGCAGTACACTTACACACCTGTTCAGCCTTATTTCCATGTTATTTGCTATCCAGTAATCTACCCTGGTAGAAGATATTATCTTCACATAACTCGGGTCAGGAGTTAGTTCCAGCTCGTGGGCTAAAATATGCTGTGAGCTCGGGTATTATCCAACACAACTTTGCACTCACATAAGTTGCTTCCATCTAGTAAAAACTATCATGAGCGCATTGCGAACAATGTCTCATCCGTAGGCTACTTTTGGCTTCCAGGTCCGGTACTCGTAACTTAAGATTGATTGAGCCGTCCGTTTATGCACGGATTACTGCACGAGAACGAATGTCACTCTCCTCACAGCTGCTTGCTTGACCCCTGCAGATTGCCAGGTGTTAGCATGCGTACGCGCATCGTCGTTCGCGCATCTCTTCCAACATGCACTCTGCGGCGCTGAAACTCAACTTATTCAGGCACTCGCTTCAAATTCAAATACAGCCGCGACAAAAACAACACCTCCATAACTGGAAACTGACGCTCCTTCAAATGGTCACAGTAACGAGAGTAGTGTTCTTTTAGGATGTAAGTTACGAGGGTAGTGTTCCTTTAGGATGTAAGTTACGAGGGTAGTGTTCCTTTAGGATGTAAGTTACGAGGGTAGTGTTATTTTAGGATGTAAGTTACGAGGGTAGTGTTCCTTTAGGATGTAAGTTACGAGGGTAGTGTTCTTTTAGGATGTAAGTTACGAGGGTAGTGTTCTTTTAGGATGTAAGTTACGAGGGTAGTGTTCTTTAGGATGTAAGTTACGAGGGTAGTGTTCTTTTAGGATGTAAGTTACGAGGGTAGTGTTCCTTTAGGATGTAAGTTACGAGGGTAGTGTTCCTTTAGGATGTAAGTTACGAGGGTAGTGTTCTTTAGGATGTAAGTTAACGAGGGTACTGTTCCTTTTAGGATGTAAGTTACGAGGGTAGTGTTCTTTTAGGATGTAAGTTTCGAGGGTAGTGTTCCTTTAAGATGTAAGTTACGAGGGTAGTGTTCTTTTAGGATATAAAATACGAGGGTAGTGTTCCTTTAGGATGTAAGTTACGAGGGTAGTGTTCTTTAGGATGTAAGTTACGAGGGTAGTGTTCTTTTAGGATGTAAGTTACGAGGGTAGTGTTCCTTTAGGATGTAAGTTACGAGGGTAGTGTTCCTTTAGGATGTAAGTTACGAGGGTAGTGTTCTTTAGGATGTAAGTTAACGAGGGTAGTGTTCCTTTTAGGATGTAAGTTACGAGGGTAGTGTTCTTTTAGGATGTAAGTTACGAGGGTAGTGTTCCTTTAAGATGTAAGTTACGAGGGTAGTGTTCTTTTAGGATATAAAATACGAGGGTAGTGTTCCTTTAGGATGTAAGTTACGAGGGTAGTGTTCTTTTAGGATGTAAGTTACGGGGGTAGTGTTGTACCCCTAGGGTACGCCACCCTCATCCCCTAATAATAAAATCCCCAACAAATCCAAATTCCAAGCAATTACTTTAGAAACCTACAAATACAATTACAAAATTATAAGACCAATAAGTTATCACCTATATGAACTCAAGTAGCCTCGAGTCCCAGGCAACGATCCTAGAAAGGACTATGACTTAGGAGGAATGTACGGATTCCGCAGACGTAGCACGAGAAGCCTATAAGAACGACGGGAGGTCATGCCCCCAGGGTCAGTCTGTCTAAGTGCTACCGACGTGATGAACCGCTGCTGCTAGCTGAAGGGTAAGTGACTCATGCGATCACTACACGTACAATCACACTACACTCCCATCCCCCTGTGCTTGGACTGTAATAATTATTCATTTCTATTATTTGAACTGCTATTTGCAAGCGTACCTCAAAACCGAGGTATCCATTAAATTTAAAAGTAATAGAAGTCACTGGTCTTGTCCTTTATTTAATTAGCTGATAAGATCCGACCCTCTTAGCTTCCCCATTAGGTAGGATCTAGAATTAGCTTTACTGTTTAATTGTTTCGTGACGTCAGCCGAGCGCTAGTGCACAGCGCTGACACAAGCAGGTTCCCTGTTAGCTCGCCTGCTTACGACTTGCTTTAGACCGCTGGGTACCGCTATCGCGCACAGAATAATAATTAAATTATCTCTCCAAACACACCCTCACCCGGAACTACCCCGTCAAGCAGTACATCGGGGAGTTCTCCTTGTAGATCGTACTGACGATCGCAAATCACTAAATAATCCATACCTCTTACAGCAATTGCCAAGCTCGCCCCCTAATTACACTAATTTCATCCCTTAGGTTAATTCTTTGCATAGGCAACCCTCACAGGTACCTTACAAATGGTGGAGCCGCTAGGTACCGCGACGTTGTCTTAAAACAACGCCTACAGGAGTACAGACAACGTATTCCGCGGAAAAGATCCCTAGAACCTAAACCCTCTTTCTAGCCAAGCAAACGCCACCCAAAATTGGGAAAAATTTTTGAAGTAAGGGTCCAATAAGATTTTTATACCCACCCAGGCCCGCCCTAATAGAGATACGTTCATTAACGCCACCCTTAAATAATAATCAGCCACTTAATACCCCAAATTTGCTACGCCCATACCACATAATTAATAAGGGTCACATTATTTAGTTGCCCACCCAGTTCAATCCCCAATACCTTATATAGTAGTGTAATAGTAATATTTCAGTTACTACCCCCTTTTACACCATGGCACCTCATGCCGAAACACATAATTCACAAGGGAGGGTGTACCATAGTCATACAAATAGAAATTCCGAGCTATTCTTTTTTCTCTTACGAAGCCGGCAGCGCCGAATGCTAAAGGTGCAATTCCGCATACAAGCAATGCAGGCAAGGGTAAGTGCGGCACAGATTAAGTACATCCGCACCCCCACCGATAGGCGCAAGACACTCCTCACCCGGGCACACCGAAATCTACACACGATCCACAGGGCACTACAGGAAAACACACGAAAACACTGAGGATACATACCAAAATGGATAGGGTCTATGGTCACCTCAATCATACCGCAAACCTCCAACACATTAGGGCGCAATATGCGAGGTTGGATAACCATTTCGCACGGCTCATTGCCGAATATCGGCGGCTGAGCGCCCAGTTGATACAAATATACCAAATTACATCCCAGTAGGAAATACAGCGAGCATAATCGGTAAAATTTTTGCCACACACAATAGCGTGCTCAGCATAAAACAATAGCTGCCTACATTTGAGCCCCCATGGACAAATAGTTAACTCCACGCAGCTATACTGCCCTTTATCACACCTCAAAGTGAATACTGCCACCGCGACAGTAACGGAACAGGCCAGGGCATTCACCCGGCAATACGCCGAAATATGGTAACGATTCCGTCAGCTCCTGGCACACTTTATTACATTTGAGCTGTTCACACATCCACCTAACCCAATGGAAGCGGCCAATACAAGCATTTCACCAAAAATAGCCAACACATCCATTCCCCTAATGCCCACTTCTATTAGGAAGGGGACTGCCGTGGCCATGCCACATCCGCAGCTCGTCATGGGGAACGAGACACACGCAAACACAGTCCCTACGCCGCGTTGTAACATTTCCATCCCCACGCTTCCATTATGCCCTAGGACCTTAGCGCCTATTCCGGCCAGCAACAGTCCTAAGTTACGCCGAAAAGCCATATTAATTTACCGCCCCATTCCGATAACAATCCCGAAAATAGAAGGTAGATTACTCAAACCTAAAATCACCCTTCTCCAAACGCCTCGCACGGTAAATGCATCCCTTGAGTGGATACCAGGTGCAAAAGCCGCTTTGGCAATCCGAGGGGGACGGTGCCATTATGTGCGATAGATAGAATTCGAAATTTCCAATTTAGAACACGTTATTTTTACATAATTAAAGGTACACTGAATTATGATACCAGTAAACCAGACCACGTAATAGCCTTATGCATAATATAACTCGCTTCCATAGCCAATTTTCCTTTCACACACAACATTTAGGTGTAAGTAGGGGATAAGAAATGTCGAGGCAGGCTCCGCTTGCAGCAGTCCCACGTAGGCTATCTCCACGTTTCCCCAGTCCCCAGGGCCATAGGAAACGAAAGCATTAGGTCATCAGTATCAGAGATTAATCTTTTTCCCACACGTAGCTCAAACCCAGGACCATATGAATCATACAAGCGCCCTATGCGCTATGGCATTTCGTAGCCATGCTCACAACTAGCAGTCACCGACAATTCCCCACACTGCATGATACGAAGCTTAATTATAAGTTGCATGTTTAGTTATAAATGATATAATATTGTGTACCAGGTTAAATTTCTTTTGTCCTATGTCTTTCTAGGATTATGAATTCTGTTCACACACACTAATTCAAGATAGATCAAGGCTAGATATATATTTAATAGCAAATATGCCTCAAACAAAAGTTTGGTGCTTTTCAGTCGGTCAACACGAACGTACCCAAATAGAGCTGGGTTATGCCCTGATCCTGAAATAAATTACACAAGATTAATAAATACACTAGGATGACCAGTTTCGATCGTCAAGCGATCATCATCAGATCCATTACACTTAGGCTATAACATCTATGTTTGAGAATACAGGTGAAAAATATTTACAATATCTACAATTATTTAGTTGCAGTGTTGGTAATGCAACAGTCGGTGTGTGTTAAATGTGGTATATCTAATGTTAGGTAAACTTCTAAAATAGTGATGAAAATCCGGAATTTGTCTGTTAGGGGTGATTATATGGTTTTACAAAATCAACTATGGTTATACTGAAATAATGCAAGCTTATACTTATCGAGTTGTCTCTTTAACTGGAACTTGAAGCAGTTGCGTGTTGCTATAGACACCAGTTGTAGTCGACTAACCCCGAGTGTTCGCTGGGTGGAACTGGTTTTCCCCTTCCTCCCCCTTTAGTTGCTATGTTCTTCCAGAGGTCAGTGCCATGTATATTTGTGTGACTTTGCCAAATCTAGATAAAAGTGTATGCTCTTGAATGCAGGAGTCTGCAACTACTAAAGACCGTGGAACTATCTTCGCCACGCATGGGCTAAAAAGCCATCGATACTGAGCGGTACACGGTCTATTGAAGACGTCCCGGCACCTTTATTACTGCCGCGCATATCGGCCTAGGTTTATTGCAGAAAAATGTACATAGTACACCTGATCCAATTAACATTTACCTATAAACACCGCTATTTTCCCCCTTTTTATCTAGCTTGGCTGTTTCGCTAAGTTGTGTCTTGTTTTCGACAGGGTGTGTTTTTAGTAGGGCGAAAAGAGGTGATCTCTCCATAAAAGTGTGTTCATTTAGATTGTTGGGATTGTTTTGTTTGGCTAGGTGAATCTCGATTGCTTCTTTTATGTCGAGAGCTCTGCCTTTCGATTCGTGATGAATTATTTTTAGATCAGTCTCGATTTTAGTGAAGCTGTGCCCCGTGTCACACATATGTTCGTATACGGCTGAATGTGTTCCGTATCTTATCGCATTCCTATGTTCATTATAACGTGTATCTACTCGTCTTCCGCTCTGTCCAATGTAATTAGCTTGACAACCAATGTCTTGGCATGTAATAGAATATACCCCTGACTTTGAATACGGGTCTTGTTTATTTAGATTACTATTTTGCAGGTGCCTCCCGGTCGTATTATTCGTTGTGAATGCTATTTTTATGCCTTGCTTTTTGAATATATTAGTGATTTTATATGTGTTCTCATTCACATAGTTGAAGCGCGCGAAGTTACGAGGGTAGTGTTCCTTTAGGATGTAAGTTACGAGGGTAGTGTTCTTTTAGGATATAAAATACGAGGGTAGTGTTCCTTTAGGATGTAAGTTACGAGGGTAGTGTTCTTTTAGGATGTAAGTTACGAGGGTAGTGTTCTTTTAGGATGTAAGTTACGAGGGTAGTGTTCTTTTAGAATGTAAGTTACGAGGGTAGTGTTCTTTTAGGGTATACGTCACGAGGGTAGTGTTCTTTTAGGATAAAAGTCACGAGGGTAGTGTTCTTTTTGGATGTAAGTTACGAGGTTAGTGTTCTTTTAGGATGTAAGTTTCGAGGGTAGTGTTCTTTTGGGATGTAAGTTACGAGGGTAGTGTTCTTTTAGGGTGTAAGTCACGAGGGTAGTATTCTTTTAGGATGTAAGTTACGAGGGTAGTGTTCTTTTAGGATGTAAGTTACGAGGGTAGTGTTCTTTTAGGATGTAAGTTACGAGGGTAGTGTTCTTTTAGGATGTAAGTTACGAGGGTAGTGTTCTTTTAGGGTGTAAGTCACGAGGGTAGTGTTCTTTTAGGATGTAAGTTACGAGGGTAGTGTTCTTTTAGGGTGTAAGTCACGAGGGTAGTGTTCTTTTAGGATGTAAGTTACGAGGGTAGTGTTCTTTTAGGGTGTAAGTCACGAGGGTAGCGCTCTTTTAGTATGGAAGGAAGGAAGCAAGGAAGAAAGGAAGGGAAATATTTAACGTTGCTGTTAATCTTTGGATCATAACACACAGGATCTTTTTTTCATTTGCAATCCGAACCACCAGACATGATAATTATTTATCTCATAATCCCACATTTCTAACCGGGAATGGGATCCGTTCTATCTTGATGGGAGGCAAGCTGCTTCGCCGCTGGAGCATCACAACCTCACTCTTTTGGGAAGAATTTCATAAATACTTCCTGGGACTTGAATGTATAAAATGCATAGACATTAAACATTATGAAGATGCTATTAAATATTATCCGTGTTGACTGATATTAATTTCAAATTTTATAAACGACAGATGTTCTTCAGTAGATCTATGCCCTGAAGCAAACATTCCCATGTGCAAAATTTATCTCAGGTGGTGCAATGTTATCCTTTCATTTACGGTTGGAATATCAATGTCCAAGTATTTCACACATCCTATAATTAATTATTAATTCTTTTTTGTGACCTTTCATTTATTTAAAACAATGTCTTTTTGTAATGATATCCATTTTCCTTTTGTTTTTGTTACGATAGTTTCTATGATACTCTCGCTCTGACGAAGTTATCATTTATATAACGAAACATGAACGTATTAATTTAATTATTAAACTACTTTCTAGTGTTTGACAAGGCGGCTTTTATAATTTGGGACTTCACTGTATGTAAATGATTAGAGAGTCGAAAGCATGACGTGAAAAAAGGCAATATGTAGACTGAACGAGGGACACAATATAAACATCCATTAGAAAGTTAAAACACATAAAGGACAGACATCATTCCTCTTTCTACTCTCACTTGGTGAATTGCGACGTTTGACTGTTACGCCCACGAACCTTACATTTAGCCACAAATTCCTAATCAATTTGAAAACTTCAGGAGATTGTTGAATTATTGCTTTCTATACCAAAATATTATCTTTCGAAATAAGTAAGTATTGTGAATTTGGATGAGAAATGCAAGTGCTATTCAGAGGGTGAATTTTCCAACGCTCTCTGCAAAATAAAACTTGCTATATTAATGATATGGTAATGACTTCAATATTTGGAGATGGCAGAATACGTGATGTTCTGAGAGTTATGTCACGGACACATCCTGGGCTCGCGCCAACTGCTACCGTATATAAGAGGTCGTGGCTAACGATGAGGGTACAGTAGCACATACTCACTCACAGTTACAACATGTCTTCCAGCAAGCTGGTGAGTATCATCAGGAGTCTCTAAGTCCGACTCTGTGGACACGTTCTCGGCATGCTAGGCTAGACACTGAGGGGTCCCGGCCCAGCGCGGCGCGGAGACGTGCTTGTGACGTCTTTATCATTCATTTCATCCTCATTACGACCCGCAGGTCGTAGGTCAGCATATGCGCCAAGCGAAAGTCCTCCCCAGAGACTACACACTATTATTATTATTATTATTATTATTATTATTATTATTATTATTATCATTATTATGTTTATTATAATTGGTCTGTAAGGCGATGTGAAAAACCTGTATCTTTAGCCACACGCCATAACTAGACCTGAGAAGTTAATGCAATCTTCCCGGCCTGAAATATGCTTCACAACTGCTTGAAATATATAGCTTATTTATTTTCTATTAAAACAGTGTCGTGAAGCCTTTTTGTCACACGAAAATGAAATGTACAGTAACAAGGTTTATTTGACCTTCTGGGACCATTCAATTGAGATTGAGTTCATAGTTCCACTAAATATTTCTTCGAATCTTCTAGTGTTTTTAACAGCTGCTATCAGACATGCCAACATTGTAGCCTATTTATAGGCTTTTATAGGAAGAATGGCAAATGTGTTTGGATGGCTGCAGTCCTCGCCTGCTCACCTCATCCTCGTATATAACTTTCCTTTATGGAGGTCGCTTCAAACCCTTAAATTCCACCCAACCTTTGCTGTTGAGGACGCAAGCTGTGTGGTTTGTATAGCTAGATATTTGCATGAATGTTGGCTACGCAAAATCCAAAAAAAACAATAAAACACGAATAGACCTTGTGCTTTCTCTTTAGGATAGCAAATTCTAATAAATACTGTACACAAGGACATAAAATAATACGTTAAGTATCGGTAGCACTAGAATACAATATGAGTGTTATTGAACAATTTTGGGCTTAGAATCAGAAGGCTGCTGTAACTAGTGGCAGTATATCTTCCAGTTACCCTACTGGGGGAGGGGGTGGGCTGCCTCACTCCCCCACTCCACCAAAGGTGCTTAATAACTAGCAGAATTGGGGTATTATTGCTATTATTATCATTATTGTTATATTAGAATGTGCGTAAATATTATATAAAATTGATGATAAAGTATACATGAGAACTTAAAAATTACCACAATAATCGGGCCATCAGTGTCCATAGAGATGTGACTTAGACTGACAAGCTTATGTGCTAAATTGGATATTTTCGTATGTCAAATGCTTGGTACTGACGTACCGGTAGATGTTACGTTCCACAGCATGTTCTATGTTTCTTTACTTATAGTACCGTACGGCTAGTTTTGAGAAAATTTAATTTCACAATACTGCAATGTCGTCAGCTTCGACTTGATGCCGATGGGACTTGTACAGTCACGGATATGAATACCTAGTCCCTTTCATCATGTGACCTTTCCTGTCTACATAACTGTCTCTATCACACTACTGTATTATCATCGTACAGACAGGCTCAAAATAGAAATACCCTAACTGTAGACGATATCCGTGACTGAACACTGGTACAGCGTTTTTACATGGAAGAAATGGTTAATATACATATTTTATATTATATTTAAACAACTGATATGAAAGTAGACTAGCAGGTAGGAAATTATTTGCTTACAATCAATGAAGTGGCATGAACTTTTATACAGTACACAAAATTGCGATACTTTGCCTTGTTCTTTGACACAATTAATGCAGACTATAAAAACTCTGAATGCAAATAATACGTGTGTAGTGCCATTATTGTGTGAAAAGGAGACACATATGTTATGTCCCTCGCCTAGAGCAACTCGGACATCTTGTAACATACTGTGCTTCTGCACACTAAAAATGCAGGGCTGTGAAAGACTGTCGTGTGGCCATATTGCATTTTGTTGTCTTCTTAATTATGCAGGAAATGGTATAAAATCTGAAGTTCAACTGGCGTTAAATATATTGATTTTAATTAGATTCATACGAAAAAACGATAATAATTTAAATATTATAATGCATTATAGAGAGCAGAAATAGTATTTGATTGTTAAAAAAAACTTACGCGAACGTGAAATGCCCCAAGATCAACAATATGCTTTGTCACATTATTATCGTGCACCACTCTGTAGATTCCTTTACTAAGCCTATGATTATGTTACCTTCTTGCTTCCCATTTATGTGCTTCTGTTCATCCGCGCTGGATTATACTCGTTTAAGTGATACCATTCCCAGAGAACTCGTGCATGTCTGTTTACTCTGTATGTGGACATTAATCGCCAATTGTTAATATCCATCAATATTGATTCTTCCCAGACCACCGTCTGCATCGTCCTCCTGGCCATGAGTACCGCACAGGCCGGTGTTGTGGCCCCTGCAGCTTATGCTGCGGCTCCAGTTGTAGCCGCACCCGCAGCGGTGGCCGCTTATGCTCGAGCTGTTCCATACAACGTGCCGCCCTTCGCTTCAGCTATCAACCTGCAGTCCCGTGCCCTGGCTGCACCACTTCTTGCCGCTGCACCAGTCGCCGCATATGCTGCCGCTCCCGCTCTTGCCGCTTATGCTGCCCCACATCTAGCTGCCGCTCCCTTGGCAGCATACGCCGCAGCCCCTGCACTTTCTGTGCACCCACCATCCTTCGCTCGAGCAGTACATATTTAACTGGAGATGCTAATTCTTGACCAACATCATTGTACACAAACTCAAAAGCTATGTAAATAAATTTTTCAAGCATATTTTAAATGGCATTTTCTCAATCCCTTAGAAGCTGGTCTTGTTAGTTTATTACAAGGTTGCCATCAATGTGTCATGGAAATGGGCAATATACGAACGATGAATTGACGCTAGGCAGAAAATTGAGTAGAGTATGGAGTCTGATATTTCCAGATAGACCCTAAGTTACGTTACCTTCGGATTTCTGTAGCAATTATATTTGATACATGGAAAATCACTGAAAGCTCAGGGAGTGTTAATTTAAGATCAGAGGCTGATCTGTGCTCAGGCTATAGAAATATACAGTATGTAGGATACTCAAGGTCTCACTCGTGAAAGGATGAGCACTGGCTTCAACTAAGCATGTTTTCGTTCCCATATAAACTTTGTTGTCATTGAAGGTGAGAAGCCAAACCCGTCTCTAACAAACAGTTCCATGAAGAAATAAACAGCCTATTTAGCTATAATCTACTGGCCTTTTCCAATTAAAACCACTCCCGTATATTAAATTTCCATGTTATGGGCTAAATAACGTTTAGCACATGACCTACATTGTGATAAAGTACTGAACAACAATTTCAAACTCACCACTCAATATCCAAATGTTGTAGTCATTTCACACATTAAACGTAAACAATATTTTATGTTAGTAAAAGGTCTTACTATGGTACTACTGCTTGCCCTGTCTTAAATCAAAGTTTTCATCGTTGCTGATTGTAATCCACAGGAAAATATGTGCCCATATTCCAAAGATCTGCAATATTTAGTTCATGGTACTGGTTTATCAACTTACCTAGACACCGGTTCAATGAAACATCAGATTTCTACAACATAAATTTTGGGTAGATGACCTCTGTATTCCGCCCCTTAAACTAAACATCAACATCACCAAATTATGTGCTAGAATATATAGTTTTTAGTATCGGCGTGACTCCTCCTGCGAGATAGCACATATCTCTAACGAGTCACAGGAGTTAATTTTAAGAAAAGTGAAATACACGGCGTCTATTTTGAAAGGTCCGTTACAGAATTCAGTGCCACAAGTTAATCATTGTTATAATAGTACTTTAAACGAAGCTTCTATTTCATGGATTGAATGGGATATGAGAAATAAAATATATGCTTTGAAAATTTCAAACTGACGCCATTTTGAAATTTTGAAAATAAATGAATATTCATTGTATGCTTTACACTTAACTCTAAATTAAGAATTTGTGCCATTTTAACTGCAGTCAGATGATTAGATCACCAAGAAAGTCATTTTAGCCTAATTTCGATTTTTGCAATAACTGAAAATAGACCCATGAGATCTATACTGGGCAAAAGTTCGTGTGTCTGTATGTATCTGTGTGTATGTCTGCCCCCCCCCCCCCCCCTCTGTAAGTCAAACATGACGAAACCGAATTGAACCAACATTGGTACAGAAGTAGCACTAGCAAAGGACACCTCAGTGTCATCTCTCATATCGCTGTCATCTTAACGAAGACAAAATGGCGGCAATCCAAATGTTCAAAGCTTAAATCAAATAACGATTAAACGTACTATCCAATCTCTAGCAAATTTTGGAAAAATAAAACTTCATATGGAAAGCGTTTGTCGCTCAAACTACAAGGTCATCCGCCAAATAATTTCTAGATGGCGACCACGTTTGCGTGTATGTTGATCCCCCTATCAATTCAAACACGACGAAACCGAATTGAACCAAGATTGGTACAGGGGTAGCACTAGCAAATGACGAATGTTTGATATCTCCACCACCTTAACAAAAACAAAATGGTGCCCACCCAAATGTTCAATGCTTAAATCAAGTTACGACTAAATGTGGGAAGAGCGTGTTGTCCAAACTACAAGGTCATCAGCCAAATAACTTCAAGATGTCGGCCGTGTGTGAATCATGCAAGCATTATAGGCGAATCCGTAACTTATGGTCCAACAAGGCCCGGTGTCACCAGTTCCTCTGGGGTGGTTTAAACTCTCCTCAAGGACGTTACCCACTAGATAATTTAATTTTATATTGTAATGTTATCCTATAGCAGTGACTTAAGAGCGCTCAGGCCGATGGGTCCATGCCGTGCCGCACACCAAGTACTTAAAGCTCACACGTCAAAATGGCGGCTAACATTTGCTGCCTGGTCCATATTTCAGTAGGTCGAGATTGTTTTATGTAGTGCACTGAAAGAAATAATTCTATGTTCGACGATGTCGAAATGTAAATATTATGTCAGAAAACTGTATCATAATGAGGCTCATTATAGTACAAGTTTTCATTATGGGACAGTTTCTCTCACCAATCAGAGCTCAAGAAACAGTTGTTTGACCAATTAGGTAAGGATTGCATTGCACCTGCGCTGAGTTCCAACGCCTTCTAATTTAAATTTCACTGCGTGGCCTAGTGTCATAGTGGGGTAATCGAGAAGGCCATGATCAAATACAAGGTATTCTCTGCGTTCCATGTGCTCCGATCAGTACATAAAACTGGAGAAATCTCGACAGATATGTATGAATATATGTTCGAACGTAAAATAGTTATAATAATTATCGTCGAACATAAACAGTCGTATGCAACTCGCCTATAATGGTAATTAAGACCCTCGTATGGAAATTATAAAACTAGCATACGCTCGTTTTATAAACATTCTCGTGTCTTAAATATTGCCATTACAGGCTCGTTGCATAATGTACTATATATGTAGTATGAAATGGTTTATAATAAAGGCATAGCCTAATGATTACATTGGAGAAGAGAAAAGCCCACGAAAAAAATCCCTTAACTGCTGAAATTAACCAAAATACTTTTCGTAATGAAGAAAACAAATCTGGAAACGATGTAGGGAAAAAATGCAACTCAGCTGCCTATAACCCATCCACCATCCCGTTATTCGATTACGAGTTATTGAATAAAATTCCAGCTGAGTCCGCCATTATACGCCTGAATTATATACAAATACAGCATTGCTAACGCCTCAATAATCTTTATCCCGACCATTCGATTTGGTATCCCACATGTTGGCAACGGTAATGTAACTTTCATGTGTGCACCTCGGTAACAGTAAGTTGAAGGGACCTCATGCGCCTGACAAACATGGCTGCCGTTGTTGAATGAGCACGAAGTAAAAAAAAAACGTAATTTATCACATATTTCTGGTGCAGCAGTGATAATTGACAGTCATTTCAATTGGTTATGACTAACAGATTATGAAACAAGATATGAAAACCATATATTATCATACTAGCAGTAGTGCCCGGTTTCCCCCGGTGGATTTATTTGTTTTATGGATGATAATGAATACTACTACAGAACTGGCACATGATACTTAAACTAACAGAAAAAATATAACTTTTTGTGGTGGTGATGGTGGTGGTGGTGGTTGTAGTGGGAGTGATAAGTAGTACAGTATAATTGACGTAACATTCAGTTCATTTTCCCGTAATGATAATAATGAATAGGGAAACGGCTATTTTGTAACTACAGCACTGACACATGTAATTTACAAACATTTTTTTAAAAATGATTATAAAGAGGAGTAAGTGAAATAAAAGACACTGCCTAGGGCTTATATCTCATTGACTGTTAGAAATGTAGTGTCGTCTTTAGTCGCATAACGCCGTAGGAAAATAATCAGAACACTTTGGAAAACTTCAGCTGTCCCAAGCTACTGAGGTAGCAATAGTATCATTTATCGCCACATAGCGCTCAACGATAAGGTTCGGAATAAATTAAGGTAAATTTGAAAGCACCAACGCTTATTGCAGCTGGTAACCTCAGTAGGCCTACACTGCATCAACACCATTGCACTTATACAGAGGCATAATATTTTCATGATGATAACTGTTTTATGGGACCTAAGAGATCCTTTTGCACTAATTACCCCCCGTGACTGCAATTTATAAACAGTGCAAGATGCTACTATTTTCGCAATTCTGCACCAGAACACTGGTAGGGATGACGTGATGTAGCCCGAACTGCCCGTCAACAATAGACTTATTAAAATACTCTTACAGTTACACTACTATGGACATGAATGGTTCTAGGGTCTTAATATGTGGGTTTCAAGTTTATTTTCTCTGTTATTCTAAATGTAGAGAATGTAGAGCGTTGTCCAAAATATCAAGTGGACACACTATCCAGCAGGGTTTCGAAGTGTATGTAAAATTTGGTGCAATTAGGAGAAACGGTGTAGATTTGTGATAAAGGACCTAAATACAGGGAATGGATTGGTCCGTCCAAAATTTAAAGTGGACTGTGTCACCCGCAGGGTTCCAAATGGTATGTATACAAAATGTGGTTCAGATCGGTGAAACGATAGAGATTTGTGCCAAAGGACTTAAATGAAGGGAATAGGGTGGTCAGTAAAAAATTTCAAGAAGACAGTGTTACTCGTCGGGTTCCAAAGGGTAAGTATGAAAAATTTGGTTCAGATCGGTGAAACGGTGTATATTTGTGCCAATGGGCCTAAATACAGGGAATGGTGTGGTTTGTCCAAAATTTCATGAAGACAGTGTTACTCGCAGGGTTCTAAAGGGTTAGTATACAAATTTTGGTTCAGATCGGTGAAACGGTGTAGATTTGTGCCAAAGGGCCTAAATGCAGGGAATGGAGTGGTCTGTCATAATTTTCATGTGGGCAGTGTTACTCGCAGGGTTCCAAAGGGCAAGTATACACATTTTGGTTCAGATCGGTGAAACGGTGTAGATTTGTGCCAAAGGGCCTTAATGCAGGGAATGGAGTGGTCTGTCCGAAATTTTATGTTAACAGAGTTACTCGCAGGGCTCCAAAAGTAAGTATTCAAATTTTGGTTCAGATCGGTGAAAAGGTGTAGATTTGTGCCAAAGGGCCTAAATGCAGGGAATAGACTGGTCTGTCATAAATTTCACGTAGACAGTGTTACTCGCAGGGTTCCAAAGGGTAAGTTTACAACTTTTGGTTCAGATCGGTGAAACGGTGTACGTATCACTAACCATAACGCCAGCGCATGCGGATAGAGCAGTTCGGGAGCGCATGTTCTACCGACTTACTGAACAAAAATCAATCTTTAAGGTTACCTGAGAGGTGTAGCCTAATAGTACATAGCCTTAACCATTTCTCTTGAATCTGGCTATCATATAAAAAAAAGAATCTTTCGAATCGGACTGGTAGTTCCAGAGATTAGCGCGTTTAAAGACACAAACACACAAACTCTTCAGCTTCATTGTATTAGTATACCTAATCCAAGCGGAAGTGTAAAAGCCAGAATTAATGGCAGAATACACCGAAGAAATCGTTTGTTCCAAGTTTTTTTGCTAGGTAGTTTATATCTATGATGGTTGACTCTTCTAGCAATGGTCACGTTTGGTTAAGGGGTTACCCTTACCCGCAGGGCTGGGTATCGAATCCAGGGAAGTTTGATTCTTTAATTGATTTCTTTATATTTATTGTTTTATAATTACTAAGACGTTATAATATTAAGCATAATTATATAGTGTGTATTTTGCAATGAAAATATTATATACACTTATAGCACCACATATTGGAACACGTCCTTGATCCGCGGTAGTGTCTACTATAGCCAACGTACCTGTTAACACGTAAACTCAACAGTATTCTTTATAATACAGGTAAGTAAGGTAGTCTTTAGACAAGTGACGGGAGTAGGAATCCTTAGCCAACGAACTAGCCTCTTTGTTGAGGAAGCTTGCAATAAAACGTGCTGTGTAATCCGTATTTATTTCCCTTTAAAAATACGTTCCATATGTAATTACTAGCAGTAGTGCCCGGCTTCGCCCGGTGGATTTATTTGTTTTATGGATGATAATGAATACTACCACAGAACTGGCACATGATACTTAAACTAATAAAAAACAATATTTTAAAAATATATCTTTTTGTGGTGGTGGTTGTGTTTGTAGTGGGGGTGATAAGTAGTACAGTATAATGGACGTAACATTCAGGTCATTTTCCCGTAATGATAATTATGAATAGGTAAACATCTATTTACTAACTACAGCACTGACACATGTAATTTACAAACAAATTTACACAAAAAAATGAAAGAAGAGTAAGTGAAATAAAAGACACTGCCTAGGGCCTATCTCATTGGCTGTTAGAAATGCAGAGACCAATAGTGTCGTCTTTTGTCGCATAGCGCTGTAGGAAAATAATCAGAACTCTTTGGAAAACTTCGGCTGGCCCGAGCTACTGAGGTAACAATAGTATCATTTGTGAAATGCCATGTCCTGTGGTTCGGATTCCACGTAAAAAGGAGGTCCCGTGGCTCATGATCTACAGATTAACGGTCACGTTAAACTACAAGCTTCCTTCCTTCCTTTTAGTATCATTTATCGCCACAAAGCGCTTGACGATAAGTTTCGGAATAAATGAAGGTAAATTTGAAAGCACCAACGCTTATTGCAGCTGATAACCTCAATGTACTGCACCAACACCATTGCACTTATACAGAGGCGTAATATTTTCATGATGATTACTGTTTCAAGGGGCCTAAGAAATCTTTTTGCACTAATTACCCCCCCGTGACTGCAGTTTATAAACAGCGCAAGATGCAACTATTTTCGCACTTCTGCACCAGAACACAGGTAGGGGTGACGTGATGCAGCCTGAACTGCCCGTCAACAACAGACTTATTAAAACACTCTTACAGTTACACTACTACGGACATGAATGGTTCTAGGGCTTTAATACGTGGTTTTCAAGTTCATTTTGTCTGTTATTCTAAATGTAGGGAATGGAGAGCGTTGTCCAAAATGTCAAAAGGACTGTGTTACCAGCAGGGTTTCAAAGTGTATGTAAATTTGGTGCAATTAGGAGAAACGGTATAGAATTGTGATGAAGGGCCTAAATACAGGGAATGGAGTGGTCTGTCCAAAATTTAAAGTGGACAGTGTCACCCGCAGGGTTCCAAAGGGTAAGTATACAAAATGTGGTTCAGATCGGTGAAACGGTGTAGATTTGTGCCAAAGGGCCTAAATGCAGGGAATGGAGTGGTCTGTCCGAAATTTCAAGCAGACAGTGTAACTCGTCGGGTTCCAAAGGGTAAGTATGTAAAATATGGTTCAGATGTGTGAGACGGTGTATATTTGTGCCAAAGGGCCTAAATACAGAGATTGGAGGGGTCTGCCCCAAATTTCATGCAGACAGTGTTACTCGCAGGGTTCCAAAGGGTAAGTATACAAATTTTGTATCAGATTGGTGAAACGGTGTAGATTTGTGCCAAAGGGCCTAAATGCAGGGAATGGAGTGGTCTGTCCGAAGTTTCATGTAAACAGTGTTATTCGCAGGGTTCCAAAGAGTAAGTATACAAATTTTGTATCAGATAGGTGAAACGGTGTACGTATCACTAACCATAACGCCAGCGCATGCGGATAGAGCTGTTCGGGAGCGCTTGTTCTATCGACTTACTGATCAAAAATCAATCTTTAAGGTTACCTGAGAGGGATAGCCAAATGCTACATAGCCTAAACTATTCATCTTGAATCTGCCTATCATATAAAGAAAGAATTTTTCGAATCGGACTGGTAGTTCCAGAGATTAGCGCGTTTAAACACATAAACACACAAACACACAAACTCTTCAGCTTTATTATATTAGTATAGATATGGGTATTTATAAACAATCTCTACTTAGTATAAAACGAAGTCCCCGATTCTTGGATGTTCGGGTAAACTCGAGAACCACTGAATGGATTTTGATGCGGTTTTCACCATTCTGTAAAGGATATCTCGAGGATGATTTCTGTAGAAAATAATGTATTTATGATCAAAGGAAGCCGAGCAGTAACGATTTCAGTGGAAAAGTCGAAAAAAAAACCTGGCGTCCGAGCGCTTTGTAAGCTTACGCTGGGCAAACCGATAAAAATATCTAAATACTATGAGTGTAGGAAATGTTCAGCATGAAAAGTTCTACAAAAAAGTCCCGGAGAGCAAATGTCTATCTTCAATACATCGCCCACTATAAGTGTTTTTACGTTTTAATTTCTTACAACCATGTCCATTCAACTACTGAGGCGACAGTTTACGAGCTAGCTAAGGGCGAGTCTACCATCCCTGTTACAGCCTAGCTAGCGGGCGAACCTATTGCTCTAGATACAGCCAGCAGCAAACCGTTCAGTCGTGTTGAGTTAAGACTTCTGAGAAGGGTGGTTGTGTTTGGAGTTTCCCTGGAGGTGCAACTCGGGTTTTGTTCATTTCGCCTGTGAAACACAGTCAAGTTAAGATTGGACGGAAAGGGGATTTGAGTTTCATTTCCCTCGCCATTCCCTGGAAGTGCAACTCTCATTTCGCCTGTGAACGTTTCATTCCGCAAAATTCACAGTCAATTTGAGATTGGACGGAAGGGATGATTATATTATATTAAATTATACTGATTGGCGTATAATCTCTACTTAGTATAAAACACAGTCCCCGATTCTTGGATGTCACGGGTAGTCTCGAGAACCACTGAATGGATTTTGATGCGGTTTTCACCATTCTGTAAAGGATATCTCGAGGAAGGTTTCTGTAGAAAATAATTTATTTATGACCAAAGGAAGTCAAGCACTAACGATTTCAGTAAAAAGGTCGAAAAGAAACTGGCGTCCGTGCGCTTTTTAAGCTTACGCTGGGCAAACCGTTAAAAATATCTATATACTCTGAGTGTAAGAATTGTTCAGCATGAAAAGTTCTAAAAAAAAGCCCGGGAAAGCGTATCTCTATCTTCAATACATCGCCTACTAGAAGTGTTTTTAGGTTTCATTTCTTCCAACAATCTCCATTCAATTACTGAGGCGACAGTTTAAGAGTCTATCACCCCAGTTACAGCATAGCTAGAGGACGAGCTTATTGCCCCAGATACAGCCAGCAGCAAACTGTCGAGTCGTGTTGAGTTAAAAACTTTAGAGAAGAGTGGTTGTGTTTGGAGTTTCCCTGGATGTGCAACTCGGCTTTTCTTCATTTCACCTGTGAACTTTTCGTTCCGCAAAATTCACGGCCAAGTTATGATTGAACGGAAGAGGGACTTGTGTTTCATGCACCTCGCCATTCTTAAATTACGTCTGACAAGAATTTGTTGCACATGCATCTCCATGATAATATAATTAATAGTCCAGTCAGTGATTTTAACCCATCATGCCGAGACGTAAAGCGGATATTGGTCGTTGTTCATTGACATTGGAAAAAAAAGTGCTTATCACGTAATGCATTCATAACTGTTCTCGGGCGAAGCCGGGTCGGGTTGTTAGTAAATATAATAAAACACAAATTAAAAGAACAACATTTACATATTCGTAATCCGGGTACAATGGTTTGAGCCAAGCGTCTAGACCACTCGACTAAAGCACCATATTGAGTTAAAAAGTCGATAATAGGTTTAGGAAGTACCGTAATGATTGGAAATACGGATGATTTTTGGCATAGTATAACATAAGACACAGGGCCAGATGACTTCGCTGTTCCGCCCCTTCAAACAACAATAAATCAATCAACGCATATTACACCACGTTGTATTTCAACAAGCTACTACAACCAACATTCAATTCTACTTCTTGATAAGGACAAAGAGTTATAACTAGAACGAGTGAAAATATGAAGAAACTTTTACCAAAATGTGAAATAAAATGTATGAAAAATATGAAATATGGCGAAATAAGAAATTATATGAAGTTGTTCATGCTGGTTTTAATTTGGATACTTGAAAGTTAATTGGTAGGAATTCATGTGGAAATTCAATATAATAGAATTATTAGATTGAATTTTTACTTTAAAATTATTAAATAATAAGCTTCCTTTAAGACTGTGTTTATTTAATCAGCTCCCAGTAATTAACAAAAAAGGAATGAAGTAAATTATAATTTATAATTATTTGCAATCAATATGTAATTTTGGAATTGGTCAAGGAATGAAACCTTGAAGAGGACGAAGTTTGCATACATAAAATACCAATATTCTATTTGCTGCAATACAACTAACAATTTTATAAATTTTGAGGAAGCAAACTGTAACTTAACGTCTGTCTGTCAATATAATTTTGTATTATGAGAATCTTCGTTCCACATCACATGATGTAATGGGAGCATATCGATAGCATGCTACATCGGTTACTGCAATATTTGCTGGAATGATGTTTGTCATACTTGACTTATTTTATTCAGTTCCTGGTAAGACTTATTTTTATCTAACACAGATTCAAATTTTTCTGACACAATTCTCCCTTTGGGTCCAGAAATATCTGCAACAGTCTTCCTCAGGTCTTCCACTTCCTGAATGGCAGACAATAGTGTCAAATTGTTGCATTCCAGCTTCTCTATGACCTGTGGTATCATGCTGAAATGAGTAAGGGTGTAAGCAAGATCGCCCTTATCGCCATCACTTCTGAAATCCTTCTGTGCCAGAGCCACACAGTGTGCTGAATTGGCTTCAAAACTGTCTAGCGTCATAGCTGGTTTTACTAGTACATGAAATCATGTTAATTTCAAGTTATTCGAAATCAAGGAAAACACTGTTTGACATCAAATACATTTTAATATGTTTATTTAAAGAAACGGGATCAACGCGCATTAAATTTTCAATGTGCTTTAATACGCTTTCAGCTGTTGGAATCTGTATTGGAAAAGGGCAAACTTATTTTTAAGTATACTACTGTATGTCGTACGAGTTTATACGTGAAACTGTATTCAAAACAGATAACATGAATATTAAATTGTGATATAATTTTTAATATGACATGGCATATAATGTTTTATTGACATATATTCGAAATTATGTTATACGTGTTAACAGATATAATAAGTAATCTTTCAATTCCTAAATAATTTATGTCACTGGATTTAATACTAAATTTGTACAAATTAACTTCGTTTTGTAATTTATTTTCTTATTTATTTCTTTATTTATTGTTTATATAAACACGAATGAAAAGACACGCCTTTACTGTTTCTAATTTCTTTGAATAACTACTCAATGTATAATTATACAGAATAGCATAAATGCCAGAATATGAATAAATATAAAACTTTACGTAAAATATGAAGATTTTTTCGAAATATTATGAAATATGATTTTTTATTGGTGGATTTTTATTCCTGACTGCTTAAAACTTAATGTTATCTGGTTCCCACTTAAGTATTCTTTATAGTTTAGAGTATGAATTTTCATATATTTACTCGCACTAGTAATAACTATACTCATACATTAATAGAAAGTAGGCTATATGTTCTTTACTGAACATCTTTGTTAAGGTATGTTTTAACGTTGCGAGATAAAATCTACATTTGTTAACCAAGTCGTTTGAGATTTTTACCACAAAGCACACACCATTGTACTAAGATAGTCATATATTGAAATCAGTATTTTCTGCTTTTTCTTCACAATAAAAAATAGTTTAATAAAAAACACATCAATTTTCAAAATGTGATAACATTTCCAAAAAATGTATTGCCAGGATTTTTACTTCACTAAGTTGAAGTATACCCTTTATAGAATGTTGTGAAATAGGATCTTCAAATTATCATTAATAGATACGGAGCTAGACAATAAATTTGAATAAAACGTTTGAAATTAATTAATTAATTATAATAATGAAAATAATTATAAAAATAGTTTCCTTCACAACATGAACAAAGTTCTAGTTTACAACATTCCCACATTCATTAGCTTTAATTTGATGTATTAAAGAATTCCCTACCTCAGCTGTAAGGTTACGATATTTATGTTTATTTGAAGTATACAAAGTGTACAAGAATTTAATTTCAAGAAAAACATCACTGAAGTTTTAGAACCAAGTTGTGAACATAACACACTCACTTGGGCTTCTTAAAACTTGCCTGCTCCATAGGTTGGTCCCTCTATATCAATGATGGTATTGTACTTGTCACTAACACTATTCGGTTCAATATTTACAGAAGACAATTTGGATTGTGAATTACAAGCCTTTACAATAGGCCTACCTTTGGATTCACTATTTACATTGACAGCACTACTAACACTGACATTTATCTTATTGTGTCTGTTCCCTTGATATATCCGCTTTTACTTCGCACCAGATCGGCTTTTAGAACCCATATTATACGCACTCACAAAGAGACAAAGCTCACAACTCTCAATGAGAAAGATCACACGGACACAAGGAAGCTGACATATTTGTATATGTCTGTTGCTTAGCAATTGAATCCAACACCAAAGAGGTTATTCCAACACTGAAGTGTTTGGAATATTCAACTAATGACATCTAATGTTCACAACCAAAACTATAAACTATGTACCCAGGAGGAATGCAAAGAGGGAAATTTGAAAGAGAAAATCTGACAAGATATTCACTGTAGGATGTAGGCAGTACACTGCAGCCAAGCCCCATGAAACGTGCGCATGAGGCTATTTAAATCTTATTTTCAGGCACTTACAGTTGGAAAATATGTATGAATTATGTCTCATTTTGAAGAAGATATACCAAGCTTTCACTTCCTATGAAAAAAAATATATAAAAGACATTTTTCGGCGAAAAATGACATTTTCAACGTTAATACATAGGCTACCTTAAATATTTGAAACTCACGTGGCTGACATTGACCGTCCTTAAAAACGTTTTCTAGGTTCTGCATGTTTAACCCTAGGCAAATGCTGGAACGGTACCTTTTTATTAGGCCACGGCCACTTCCTTGCAACTCTTTGCCCAGTTTCATTCATCTTCATCTCTTATTAACTCCTCTAATGAAGTAAGCGTCAGGAACGGCATCTGAAAATAACACCATTACCCACATAGGAACTCAACCCCGCAGAAATGGGAGCAATAAATTATAAACATGCTTCTAATGATGTATCCTATTTCTCCTTGAATCCGTGATCTAGGTGATCTGCAGAGCAGCTGTTCCCCGTAACCACAACCTGTTTCACCTGACGTTGCGACCTGAAATATTAATCGAAACGATACCAGTTAGTAAAATACTGAGTTCGCAGGAATGTTTCCATGATAGAGGATCACGAATCGAGAGGCTACACATACTCCAGTAAACTGAGAATATCCAAATTAAATAAAACGTTATATTTTCTCAAACGAACAAATACACCTTTCGTGTGAACTGTACGTCACAGCAAAATGTGATTATCTATCTATCTATCTATCTATCTATCTAAGGCAAATGTTACTATCATGCTCATCATCATATCCCTGAAACCTCTGGATATGGCATCTAATAGCTTTACATAGAGGTTCATAGGCAATGAATAACTTCATTGGAATAACGAGATCGAAATTAATATTATAAGGATTGAAGAAATGAACAATACAAGAAATGAGTTATAAATTCACCCTACAATATTAAGGATATGATTTATGTGAAAACATGAAATACTTGGAATAACCCGGAATAAAATAGGAAGAGGGAGAAGCTGATTGGCTCCAGAACGAAGAAGCCGGAAACACTTCATGCTACACAGTACTGGACTTGTCGAACGCCTGAGAGCGTGAATGCGGAGATTCGAGCATGGAACCGCATGGTCATCTAAAGCGGATAGAGGTGAGGATAAGTTGTAAATATAGTACAGAACATTTATTATTCTGTGCTAAATACGCTAAAGTTACGCGTCGGACGATTTAATACGAAGATTTGTGAATTTTGTGTTTACATTTTGCGAACTGTGGACCACTTGCTCAATGTACTATATTTTCAGCGCACATGATAATGTTGAAAAGAGCTACATCGGTATTAAAGAGCTGAAATATTGTGCAGAATCATTTTTTGTGCAACACAAATGTAATTGTAGAAGGCTTTGGAAGCAGGATTACTGCGATAAAATCACATAAGAGTGACAATGAATTATACATGAAGTTCAGCACGTGTTTGAAGTGCATGAGAGCAATTATTGAAAGTGCCACAACACTAGAATGAGTGATAAATCTGAAAGCAGAGCAATTATTTTCTACGGCATTTATTTATTTATTTATGGAGTTAGCACAGCCACCATGAGAGAGATATACAGGGCCATTATGTGTGTGCGCGCCAGTAAACACGGCAAGCTAAGCCAGCTGTGGCTAGCGCACGCCCAGTTCAGCAGGTGGTCGGCGCGCACTTTCACACTTTTACCAAAGAAGTTCTATAATGTGTACTTACAGTGCTCATAAGCTATGCTGAAAATGTCCTCCCTCTCTTGTAACACACACATGACATATTCCGATGAAAGAATGTCTGTCAACTCTTTTATTATTTACGGAGCCAGTTTCCTTGAATCGTTTAGCGAGCCTCCTAATTGTACTGGCATTAGGCACAGGTCTTCCAGGAAACTTGATTCGAAATTCTCGTCTCGTTTCAGAACAAGTTTTTCTGCTTTTAATACGAATTATGGATATACACACGTTCGTGCAATGTTAATTGGTGTCTAGGCATGACCAATAATCACAGTAATCACAATACTCACGAAACGTGCGACACTAACGTCTAAGCTTTGCAAATACACGCCCGTATGAATGACAAAACACGTGTGAACTAACGATATGAGTCAGTGGAGTTTTGAGTATAATCGAGAAGGTGGTGCAAAGACCGTGGAAACTCTCTTTAGATGCAGGTGTTAGAGTTTTTATTCTGTTATGAAGTGCAACCTTTTGAAGGGTAGGGAGAGCCGATGTTTTAAATGTAGAAATTACTATGTTAAAGCAAGCTGGGAACAAACCACGGCAAGACGAATATTGGCAAATCTTACCGCAGACAAGAATGAAGGCATAAATTAGGTTAATTTAGATTATGAGAGGTTATATTAAAACAAGCTGGACGGAAACAAATGCTAGTACAATTTATATGAGATGTTATGGGTTTATTAAAGAGAGAGGTTGTCCAGTACGTAACGAACTTCATGTTCTAAATTTAGTTATATAAATATTACAGAAGTGTGGTTAAATGAAATTGCACATTATTGTGAGAAACTACGTGTGTTAGACTTTTGTTGTCGTGACATAATACATTATTTATGAAGTTGTGAGAGCTAAATTGATAATGGATTTGAATGTGCAAGTGAAGAATTAAATTGGTATGTGGGAATGAAGCCACAGACCACAGATTATATGTGATTACTGTTGGAGGTCAGATCAGCTGACAGAGTTCTTAATGGAGTATTGCAGTATTACGTGGAGGAGTGTAGGGTGTTTATTAATATCCAAGCAATATGTCAGTAAAAGAAACGCATAGAGAATAAAAGAAACGTAACTGAATATTATTAAATATGAATTGAAGTAGGTTATCGTATAAAATTTGAGAACAAATAAAATCTCCCACAAATAAAATTTAGCAAATGTAAATGTAACGAAGAAAACATCACCAGCCGAGGAATAAAACAACCTATAAAAGAGATGAATTCTTCGACACCTGTAACCAAAATTTGGGGACTTAACCGATTGCGAGACGACTTTCTGGAGGAACAGCTGATGAGCTGTCAACATTGTGATAACCCAGGTGTGATCATGCTTATTCTTGTATATATATTTATTAAAATAATTTAAACGTTGCAAATGGTACCATCGTGACTTTGATTATTTTTATGTTGTTTGTTTGTCAGATCTTACTGAACGTTGTGGAACGTCAGGAGATTAGCCATCTTCTGACGAAGATAGGAGCAATGCAATTAAATCTTATAATTAATTGACATATGTATTTGCGTAGGGACTGTTTTCGTACCATTTCTTAGCCTGTATTTTCGCGACGTTTTTGTTGATAGGGCAAATATTCGTCAGACGGGTAACATACTTGTGAATATTGTTTTTAAAGCTTTTACCAGTAATTTATAAGTTTTCCATTATTAATCGCGGTTTTGACATTATCGATTTTGAGCACATACAAGTTTAACTGAGTACGAATATAAATACAGGTGACTGATGACAGTGACCATCCTTCATGGATTACAGCGAATTCTTTCCTACATACCTTTCTGTATTGCACATAGCAACCTATAGTTTTAACCTGCCACTAATCAAGTGATCAGTGTGGTTTCCACACTTACTGTAGTCACTAAAACTGAACTCTGGACATTTCAGATGCCATATTCTTGACTTTTTCCTAGCATGAGTTCTTTATTACGTATTTCTATTATGATTTAGCGATAACTATGTAGCAAGCTGAGACGACCAAGTTCTACGGGATGAGTAGGCGAGTACAAGAAGAGCAAGCAACTTCAATAAGCTTGATATTATTTATTTAAAATGCTTTTGAATTTGTGTACATAGATACTACTTAAGAAGTATTATCTCCAAGTTAAATATGTACTGCTCGAGCGAAGGATGGTGGGTGTACAGAAAGTGCAGGGGCTGCGGCGTATGCGGCCACGGGAGCGGCTGCTAGATGTGGGGCAGCATAAGCGGCAAGAGCGGGAGCGGCAGCATATGCGGCGACTGGTGCAGCGGCAAGAAGCGGTGCCGCCAGGGCACGAGACTGCAGGTTGATAGCTGAAGCGAAGGGTGGCACGTTGTAGGGAACAGCTCGAGCATAAGTGGCCACCGCTGCGGGTGCGGCTACAACTGGAGCCGCAGCATAAGCTGCAGGGGCCACAACACCGGCCTGTGCGGTACTCATGGCCAGGAGGACGATGCAGACGGTGGTCTGAAAATAGAAATAGTGTTAGGTATGATAATATTTTGGGATTTTTCCGTGTCACAGGTAAGTAGTCCATTAAAACTATGGAAGCGTATGTTTCGAAGAGCGTTTTCTATTGCGTATTGTGATAAAATAATATTTGTTTAAACAAAAACTTGTATCCGTCTGACTGAGCATGCAGCAGATTGGTAGAATATGCCTTGCGAAACGTACGATCGTTTTCATAGATTACAGGGGCCGATAACCTCGATGTTAGGCCCCTTAAAACAACAATTATCATCATCATCATCATAGATTACATATCATTGATACGACAAAATCCCGGACAAATGCCACGTCTAGTGTCTAAGTCAGAAACAATGTTATTGAATATCAACAATTCCTGGCTGATTAGTATCCACAGGTATAACTGGAGGAATACAAACACGATTTCTCAGGAAAGAGTATAACTTACAAGATATTAATTCAGTACGAATTAACGGAAGCACACATTGGGAAGCCGGAAGTAAACAGAATCGCAGGTTCAATAAAGGAATCTTGGGCGGGAATGACGATCATGTGTTCAAGAATATTGTTGGCCTCGGAACATTTCACCTTTCACGCACGTTTCGTTTTCTTTTACTATGAGATATAATATTCTTCTCTGTTTACTACATTAAAATTGGCCTACATTTGATTTATTTTTGTTCCTCTTTGTCCGAACCTAGTTATAATGAAAATATGTAGCACCAATTGAGCTCATGATTCTATGCTATTTTCTGCATAATTCAAAGAGACAGCAATAAAAATATGGCCACTCGTTAGTTTCCGCAGCAAGGCTATTGCTTGGGTCAGAGCAGTGGAGCTCGTTCAAAGGCTCGCATTGTCATGGGACTGGAGCACAGTATGTTACTAGTAGTTACAGTAGTCTATTAAATCTGAGCCCAGAGAAATTTTCAATAACACCTATTGTGTATAATTTAAGGTTTCTTAATGTGTGTCCTTGTATACTTTTTGAAAGTATAAAGCTTGTTGCGCTTTCTTCAATAATATTGAAAACACGATATGATATTCTTCTGGTTTATCTTAAGCGTTCAATGTCAGTATTGGCATTGTGACGTAAGAATCCATTCCGTCTTGCCAGGATTATCAAAGTGAGCATCCTAGAGCTGCGAGTGAGGCAAGGAACTTCAAAGAAGATTTGTGCGTTGTGCGTGATCGCTGGAGTATCTATTTATGTGAACAGTTCTTTTCGTGCGTGAAAATCTGCAAACCTCAACACAAAATACAAATGTGGAGATTTAAAGCCATTCTTTTTTCAGTGTTGTTTATAAAAATTGTAGCGGTGTGAAGTCTATAAGTGAGCATCGCAGTGAGGAGAACAAAACCAAGTTAAGTGTACATTATAATTACTTTTTTTCTAGTACATGCTAAAATTTGTTATTTGATTCATTATTATTATTATAGTGTGATATTCTAGATTGTATACAAGCGCATATACACCGTTACTCACGTAATGCACAAAACCTTGCAACACTAAACAAACCTAACGTATAACGAGATTCAAACCACGAATCAAAACATTATATTACAGTATAATCATCTAACGACGTGCTATTTTTTATTTTTATTTTTTTAGCGTATGGCTTTTAGTACCGGGAGTGTCCGAGGACATGTTCAGCTCGCCAGTTTTGTAGTTGCTTCGAGGTGGACACCCAATGGGTAAGCTACACGTACCGTCGCGTGTGGAGTGTTGTCTGGGTAGGAAAGTCTGAATGTAAGGGCAAGGAGTTGGAAGGTAGCGGCTGTGGCCTATAGTTAGGGACCAACCCCGGCATTTGCCTGTAAGGAAGATGAGAAACCACAGATGACCATCTTCAAGGTTGCCGACGGGGGAATTCGAACCTCCTCGCCTCCCGGATGTGAGCGACTGCCAGCAGTCATGCCGTAACGACCACGGCTAACTCACCCGGCGACGTGCTATTGAACCACAGTAGTGAATTTACAATAGTGAAAATTAACCTTAACGCAGTGATCAGGATCTGATGATGGCCACTTGAGGGTCGAAACGTGTAATCCTAAATTGCCCATTTAAGTGTGATAACTAACTAATACATGTATTGTCTTCCAGGAGTGTGTTTACATATTTATAACTTGTACCCCGCCCTATTTGTTGGGCACAATCGTGTTGACTAACTGAAAAGCAGCAAAAGACAAAATACAAATATCAAATTTATATTTTAAATACGTTCTTCGGCTAAGCATCAATGAAACAATGACCCCAAATATTACAAAGCTAGTGATGGAGAAAAGAAAGAATAAAGCTAGTACATGGATAATAAACAGCATTGCTGGCTGGCCTAATCATCCACATGCTAATTGTATCATACTTATTATGCTAACAATGTTTGTTTGAATGCCATCTTTCTTAAATAAACTGATTGTATTTTGAAAGGGAGATTGTAGTTTTACGTGACCGTAAATCTTGCGATTATGAGCCACGGGATCTCCTTTTTTACGTGGAATCCGAACCACAGGACATGGTATTTCACTTAGAAAATATCACATGCATTGACCGGGAATCGAACCCAGTCCAGCTTGGTGAGAGGTCAACAGCTTGACCGCTGCACCACCTCGTTCCTCTGACTGTATTTTAATGCATGTATTGGTTCGACCTATTTATAGCCCACAATAAACAAAAGAAATGCGTGTTCTCAGTTTTTATCTTCCAAAAGTCCGGCTCCGTGGCTAAATGGTTAGCACGCTAGATTTTGGCCCGAAGTGCCCCGGGTTCGATTCCCGGCCGAGCCATTAGGGATTTTAATCTCCTGGGGTTAATTCCTGTGGCTCGGGGACTGGGTGTATGTGACGTCTTCATCATCACTTCATCCTCATTACGACGCGCAGGTTGCCCACGGGTGTCAACTAGAAAGACCTGCCCTCGGCCTCTCCGGAGGCCACAGATCATTCATTCATTCATTCATTCATTCATCTTCCAAAAATAATTTGGTACCAATGTTTAGAATTTATTATTTTCACCTCTGCGTTGTAGCCATGCGCGTTGAATCACTCACCTCTACCATGAATTGGAGCTGCAGCAAGTCGAGAGATCTGAGGCTCGAATCCTGGCGCTGACTGTAGCCATCCTGAGTATGGTTTACACCCGGAACTTTCTACCATCCCTCCAGGAAAATTCTGGGGTTGTACCCTAACAGCTACAGCTACACTCACTAATACAGTCATCACAGAAACACAGGTTTATTCGAAGAAGAGTCCAGGTTGCCAGACAAATTGAACACACACCCAAGTACACGGGACTCATCACCAAAGATGTCTCAAGTCCATCGTATGAATTAAGAACAACATTATTCTCATGGGTGTGAGGAAACCGACCGTGGTAGCTATGCTCGCTCGCTAAATGCTGACTTGGTAGGCGAGTGGGTTCGAACCCCACCGTTGGCCGTCCTTGAATGGTTTTTCGTGGTTTCTCACTTTCAGATCCAGCCATGGCCGCTTCCTTCTGACTGTATGCCTTGTTTCATGCATCTTTATTCAGTTCTTCTCTCATTAACTCCTCTCATGAGGTTGGCGTCAAGAAGGGCAGCCAGCGGTAAAAAGTAACCACCACATGGAAGTTCATCACATCTCATCCCGTTGAAACAGAAATGTTAAGGGGTAGATACACATCTGTGAGAATGCATGTCTATAAGTACTTTTCCATTATTATTACTATTATTATTATTAGCTTGCCTCGGTGGGTGAGTGATTATCGAGTCGGTCTACTAACCCCAAGCTTGCAGGTTCGCTCCTGGCCGTAAAAAGTGATTTTTGGAAGGCGGCAAAAATGACGACACGCATGTCATACGATGTTTGCATGTCAAAGAACCCATTTGAATTCAGTAGGCCGTGTTCATAATGGCAAAATTAATCTCAGGAGTTTCCACCAACACAAAGTTCCTCATTTCTCTACTAGAAAGCGCTATAGTGTTCAAGGAGCTTAGATATCTAACCTCCTTGACTTTCATAGTGCTTCAAGGAACAACGAAATTTGACATGCAGGCTACCCTCTGGGTGTCAAATAACAAAGCTTGCACCCGGCACTGAGGCCATACGATATTATTATTATTATTATTGAATTTGAAAGAACGTACTGTACACCGATGAGAAATAGAAGGTAAGTGAGCCACCTTGTCAACCATCATAGGGGCCCGATGAAATAAACCAAATGTAGGTGTCCCCTTTAGATATTCTTTCCTGCTGACTCCGTGCTCCTCAAGACGAGTCACGGAGAGCAGAGCAATACTGCTCCTGAGAATGACGTCACAGAGCACGGATCCACGAATCCTGCTGACCACTAATCTACACAGCATGTGTCCTCAACAGCTTAGGGTGTGAAGGGGAAAGAGAATAAGAACCGAGGATGTGGTGAGCAGGACTGTGGCTATCCAGGCACGTTTGTCATTCTTCCGGATATGATGCAGACAGTTGAAAACTATAGTGTGTTCAAACGACTAATGAAGAGTGGTAGATGACAGAAGTATTTAACACGAATACAGTTGCTGAGCTCTTGGAGGGGAAAGAGCACAAATGTGCCACCTATAGAAAAGCCACACCGTTGTATTGTCTGATAAGAGCTATTTTGAACTCTAGAAAATACAAAGAATACTCCATGAACTCGGTGCCAAATTAAATGTCCCAAACGATAAAATAAAACTTGAATTTGCTTACTGCACGTCCTATTTTCGTGCAACAAAAAGTTCAGTTTTAGTATGAAAAAATTATTTTGCATATTTGAAAAAAATGATTCAAAAACCTTCAAGCAGTCAACATCTCGCCCATTTGTGCCAAGTTGGATTGGGTGGTAAGAACAATATGTGATTAATGTATGGTGAAGATGACTAATAATCAGTGAGTGAAACTTACTGTATATTATGAATGCAATTTGGTAAAATTTTCTTTTCTTTTTGTAAAAATATTACGCAGTTTTAAGTTTATAGTTCCAACGTTTCATTGCTAGATATATATATATATATATACATACTTGTAGGCGTTACGGCGTCAGACCTCGTAGTATAAGCTATCTTGTATTTCCTTCCATTTATGTTATTTTTCTTTCTGTTAGACAATAGACATGTAAAGAACCATGAAAGCAAAACGGATGTTGCTGTATCGGAACGTACTGCGTTTTTAAAACCAAAGCTGTCTTCGTTTTCTTTAAGTGATAATTTAGCAGTTTCACATTTTAGAATTGTTTGCTATGTACACATTAAACTTTATGACAGAGTTTTTCTCATAAACAGTTGAAAATTTCTTTACATGCTGTGTTATACGCCAGGTTAAAAATGTTCTATTAGTTTATCATATCCAGTGTGTCTGGCATATTTTAATTTCGTTTTTAATTTAGGCGGTGCTCTTTCATGTGAGAACAAATCAGAATTGTAAGATTTGAAAAATTATAGTTATATTTTTAACCTGTTAGAACTTGAACAGAAGTGTAGGGAATTTGGTATGAAAATCAGCATTTCCAAAACGAAGATTATGTCGGTAGTGAAGAAACACAAGGAAATAGAATGGCAGGTAGGAGGAACTAAATTGGAGCAGGTGGAACATTTTAAGTACTTAGCCGTGTTTCCCTCAGGATGGTGGTGTGGGCAAGGAGATCAAGTCGAGGTGTAGGGGTCATGTGAAGAGAATAGGGGAGGAGACTTTACCTAAGAGGTTAATGAGTTTGGCTGTAGATGGTAAGATAAGAGAAGACCTAGGAGGCGGGGGTTAGATTGAGTGTTGAACAATTTCAAAGTGAGAGGTGTAGAAGCGGAGGTGACCACGGTGCTAACTGCTAATAGGGGATCTTGGAGGTGACTTGTTCGCTAACAAGGGCTTGCAGACTAGACTGGCTGCTCAATGGCAAAACAGTCTCAAATGAAAATGCATGCATTTATGTAAGGTATGTATATCTTTAACAGAATTACGAAATGCATAGCACTGTACATACTCGACAACTTATGGTTTATTGCTCCTGAAATTGTGTTGTTTGGAGCGTTTTTAAAGGTGAGCAATTTCTCTTTTATAAAGAGCAGGATAACTTCAAACCTAGATTACTTCAATGAGTGAAATTTGATATGCCGCTCACTATTATGTGTTTATATTTTTAATATAAATTTCATTATATGGGCCTAGAAACTGTAGAAGTTTGATGTTTCAGTCATACTTCCCCTTAAATATAATTATTAATAATCAAAGAAAATAAACCTGACGCATATCAATAATCATCTCCAGCGTATTCAAATCATTTAGTCTAGCAACAGATCTGATGATGTTCACATGATGAGAGGAACATGCGATCCCTGTAATTTCTTTCAGGTAGAATGTAATTCTTCGCACAATCAATTTGAGGTCAAATATGTGTTGATCGACTGAAAAGTCTATATTTCAAGCAGTAATTCAGGACTAGAACCTCCTGTGTCTAATGATGATACTCACCAGCTTGCTGGAAGACATGTTGTAAGTGTGAGTGAGTATGTGTTACTGTGCCCTCATCGTTAGCCACGACCTCTTATATACGGTAGCAGTTGGCGCGAGCCCAGAATGTGTCCGTGACGTAACTCTCAGAAAACCACGTATTCTGCCATCCCTTAATGTGAAATTTCCATCCTCTTCCTGTTATATAGGACAACTCGTACTGTATCAATTATTTCGCAACTTGTGTCTTTGGATGTGAGTTGTAAAATTTACTTTTTTTTTAAATGATTCGTACATTTCTCGTCTAAAATCGCAAGACATAGACCTACTTATTGCATAAGAATATTTTAACTATCTCCTGAGATTCCCAGGGGCTCACAGCTAGTAGAACGTGGTTTGGTGACCACGAGACCCCGGCTGAGCATGGAATGCTGGCCATCTCTCTGTCATGTTCTCTGTCAACCTCTCTTATCCTTTTTAATACCCTCATGATTCTAGGCTTCTGAACCATTGTTTCTTTCGCACGGTATCCGCTACCTTCAGTGTAGCCCAGTCACGCATGGTGCAGCCTGGATAGAGCTACAAGTAGCCTATATCCTACAGGCTCACGGCGCGGCAGTGAACACCACGAGGGGGTCCATTTGTTCTTTTTTCAGCGAGACCCCCTGCTACCTGCCTTTCATGGGTTTACTCATTCTTTGAGAGTTTAAGGCGTTTCTTTTTAGTAGCATAAAGATAAGGATTAGTAAACAGCAACTACATCATGAGGACAGATGATCTCAATGTCTGTCCCTTCGCCACTTTTATGAGAATGTCAAATTTACGAAGATTTTCTGGCTGATTGAAAGGTCAATCAACAATGATATAACTACAGACGGGGCCAAATTGTTATAACGAACTTGAACTCTCCCTGTTTACAAATTTGATGAAGTATTTGCTCCCCTATTGTAGGTGGTTGTGGAACTGCTATTAATGAGATGACACTGTTTTGTAATAACAGAACACACAAAATAATATTCTAACTAAGAAATTACGTACAGCACCGACTGTATATAAGTATTTATAATTAAATAACATTATTTGTTACTTGATGGGAACTTCTAACTTCCTAAAGCAGTTGTTTTGAGTTCCTACCAGCTATTCTGGTGTAAATACACCCCAAATGTATTGCACCAAGCACATTGTAGGATACAGGATGGGCAAGGCATCAGCTGGGAACACACAATTCTCCAGGTAAGGAAGTGTCGGAAGTCATGAAATGTGCGTGGTTTAAATGGGGAAAAATACATGTCCAGAAGGCTAATTGTTATTTCTGTAGACTGTGTGTTAGCACTGGGTTGTGTAGTATAGCTAAACATGTCCTGTCACTTCGTGGGAGGCCGCTGAACGCACTCAAGTGATTGCAGTAACATGTATTTTTGTAAGAACTATTTGCCGTACGCAGATCCACCCTGGACCACATTTCTCCGTTTTGTTATACTACACCACCCAGTGCAAACACACAGTCTATAGATTGAACGACTTGCCTCCTGGACTGGTTTAAACACTGTGACGAAAACAATATTCACGCTAAATCACGCACATTTCTCAACTTTAGGCACTTCCTTACCTGGGCTGCTTGGTTATACCTCACTCACCTGGTTGTACAAAGTACATGTGCAGGTATGAAGAAATCATTGAGTTATTTAATTAACTGATACTATAATAAAATGTTCCTCTATTTAATATTTTGTACCGTTGTAAAATATAAACGGCAATCTTCCTAAGTCTAGGGATAAGTACTGATAGCCTTGTCTCAAATTCCTGAGTTCACTTCTCGGCTCGGGCTAAAGTTTTAATTCTGCTCTGACAGTTGGAACGAGGTATACTCCTCCTTGCGAAGAAAACTGAGTAGTGGCAGCTTTAATTCCTACTTCAGACACCCTACAAATGGTATTCCGTGGTTTACTACTTCTATTCCATGCAATCACTTGGACAATATTGGTATGCCCATCACTACTTGCAGCGAATTGTAGTTGGAACGATGTAATCGGTTAACATTCATGTCATGTGCTGTGTGTTCTCAGGCATAGGACTCTATTTAGGCATCTCGTAACCGTTAGCTAACAGTGGCTTATGTCTTGCAGTGTTGTCACTGCTTCCAACTTCTTCGATGTTTTTATCGGTAAGATCATCTTCCGAGGGATGGAGGAGCGTTGAAACACGCACTGGCAAGCTTCAACACTACTGCAAGATAGTATGTAACTGTCATATTTATAAATTGTGTGTATTGTATGTTGTCCAATGTGGTATGTAATGGCTGAACAGTTCTGGAAATTGAGTTTACATTTGAAATAGTTTCCTAAATGTTTACATTGATAATGGACCAGCACAGAGAAACTTGATTATCTAATTTTTGAAACAGATGGTGCTTCTATAATGTATGAAAATTGTTGGTTTAATTCTTCACAAAACACCCGGTTTTGGTTCCATGTGTGTGTGTGTGTGTGTGTGTATGTATCAATTCAAACACGGAGAAACCGAATTGAACAATTGAACCAACATTGTTTTTTTTTTTTTTTAGCGTATGGCTTTTATGCCGGGAGTGTACGAGGACATGTTCGGCTCGCCAGTTTTGTAGCTGCTTCGAGACGGACACCCAATGGGTGAGCTACAAGTACCGTTGGGGAGGAAAGTTGGAAGGGAGGGTCGAGGAGTTGGAAGGTAGCGGCTGTGGCCTATAGTTAAGGACCAAGCCCGGCATTTGCCTGGAAGGAAGATGGGAAACCACAGAAGACCATCTTCAAGGTTGCCGGCGGGGGGATTCGAACCTCCTCGCCTCCCGGATGTGAGCGACTGCCAACAGACATGCCGCAACGACCTCGGCTAATTCACCCGGTACCAACATTGGTGCAGAGGTAGTACTAGCAAAGGACATCTCAGTGTCATGTTTTATATCGCCGCCATCTAAACGAAAACGAAATAGCGGCCACCCAAATGTGCAAAACTTAAATTCTGACTTAACTAACCATCCGATCCTTACCATATTCTGACAAAATATATCTACATGTGGGAACCATCTGTTGCCCAAAATACTAGGTCATCAGCCAATAATTTCAAGATGGCATCCGTGAGAATTATGCAGATATTATAGGCTAACCCGTAACTAAGATCCAACAAGGCTTATCGAACAGAGGGTGGTTTAACCCGTTGGTTAATATCTCTACTTAGTATTGTACCCGTTCGTCCTGGGGATGCGATGACCCATCTGCTATAACATCGCATTCCTGGAGTTCCGGGACAGAGCGGAGTTAAATGAACCTCTAGTCAAATAAGGAATGTGTCGGAAATTCAGCTGAGTTATCGAAAAAGCAGTGGGTATCACGAGACAAAGTATCTCTAGGGTCGTTACGGGCTTAAGTTTAATAGAAATAATGCAAATATAAATGGGCGCCATCAACTGAATTCCTAGCAAACCACTTCCTTTCCGGATAAGCCTTACTCAAAACAAGGAAAGAAAAAGGAACATCACACCATCACCAGATCACGACTAAGATAAAAACAAATTTATTTTACTTTGATAGTCAGACAGACATTTTAAATATAACTCCTACCTGAGAGTATGGTCGAATGCCAAAGTTAAATTGTCATTGTCCAAAAATCGAACCATCTCTTTTCTAATCCAAAATTATTTCATCCACATAACAAGAAAAATCTCTAAAGTTCTCTTGGGTTCTCAGGATCACTGTAGCAATATGTCTTTCGTCACTGACATTTGTGAAACCTGAGACCTAATTTCTCTTTAATTTAACATCATAAATGTGGATTTGATAAAGTTATTAATCTGTCTAAACATACACATATTATAATCACATATATTAAATATCAAGTATTTTATGGTTTGCATGGCATAATTTAACTGTTGAACATGTTGGTCAAATGCTCCTAAACATCAAATAATTAATTTACACTATTTACATTGTCATTCATAATCACTTATCTGTGAATTACAGAAAATTCATGGCTAATTGGTCATCGTTATCGTCATCATCAAAATTAAATATTTCTCACATTAATTCTCACTTCAAAATTCTACATTTTCCTGTCAGAATCATTAATTCATCACCATTACATCATTTAAATTCTCAACTCAAGTTGCAATTCCTTCAAATTATCTCTCAATTAAATTTATTTAATTCCATATAAATTCATTAATCATCAGCTTCTTTAGTTAATTATCACCTTCTAATTCAGTTATTCATCATCATTACAATCGTCCATTGATTTATTCCAAAATTTAATTTATCAACTTATTTAAATTTCAATCTTCTGGTTATTTAGATTTTCATTATTTCATCTAGTCATTCTGATTTTTATTTCATTAGGTCAGATCGTTAATATGCTTAAATCTCAGATTATTATTTCGTTAATTATTATTTTCAGAAAATCTTGTATTATCAACTTTATTTATTTGTTTGTTTAATTTCCTAACAATTTGTTTAATATGGTTTATAGAACGTTGTCTTACAGTTTTATCACTTCCAAGTTATATCTCGTATTTAATTTATCATGCCAACAAATATTATTGCCTCCACGACATCACGTTGGATCTAACTATCCACAACGACATTACATTTCCTCAATACTTCAAATATCACATTTGAATACAACAATCATTCCACAAAACTCCATAAATATTCAGCACATACAGCATGAATCTCAACAATTACGCTAGACTGGGTACGACGACCTCATGTCTGCTTCAAAATACATTATCAACGTTGCAACTATCACATGGCAACTTCCACAAAATGCCTACCACAAACTCCACTTAACCATGTTGCATGATCTACAAAAAAAATATATAACTGGCTTCAAATTATCAACGCACACAATCTCCAATAACTGTAATTACTCTGATGACATCTAGACAACTTCTTAAACAATTGGAAAAATATATATTACCTCAGTAATTTAAGATCTGCTTTCAAATAGCATAAATTCTCTTACAATTTTCATAACTCACATCACAGAAAAACACCAATGTGCTATAATCTCTCATATCAAAATCTGCAATACTGATCTGCCTTAAAATAAATTTGACCATTAATGATTAATCTTACAAGATTCAATTACTTTAAATCCTTCTCAAAGGTATCAAACACAATTATAAAAATCATCAAAGCATCAGCTGCAACAGCTGTTAAACTGAAATTACTCTCAAAAGAGTATAGCAACAAAATATTGGATTGGCAAACAAGAATTACTAAATGCAATCCTGTTGACATTTATCGTTACTTTGTTTAACAAAATTTCGACTGATATGTGACTAGTAGTTCCTTGTTTGATTCACTTACAATCTCGTGTACACTCGGATGATAAAAATGAGTCCCTCTAAGGCGAGTAAGATGTGTAACCACCGTACAGTCGTATAAATACGAAAGACCTCGCCCCGTCGACTTGGATGATATTGCCCTGAACGATGGGTAAGATGAGTACCACCATACAATCGTATAAATACGAAAGACCCCATCTCGTAGACTATATGAGTGAATGTACCAGATAGGAATCAACAAGTTTCTAGTTGTCATATAAAAGCGATGTTCATTCACTAAAGTGAATAACTTCTTAATATCTCCAAACAATCCAATGGAAAAAATCCCTACTGATGAATAATACACACTCGCTAGTATGCAATGAACTGACGAAGTAATTTTAGATAATCAATTGCAGATCACGAGTTCGAAATACTCGTTACACAAAAAAAACTATTCATGAAAAATATCCTAGCTGGAAAAATGTCTAAAAGACCAAACATCTGCTTAATAAAGCCAACCAATGGTGAGAATTTCGTATAATGATGCCTGCCATATCATATGGTCACTCCATATTCTAGCAAATTCGAAGTATATAAAGTCAAACCATGTCTTAATAATCGTATCACTCCTATTAGAAAAATATACATGTGTGCCCAGAATTCATGAAAATAATCGTATCAGGTAGATATAACTCTTACAGTACCTTTTTCATAATCAGCTGTAATTAAATTTCCAAGATCGTCGATTTTCCCTACATAATGAATTTCTCGAAAGATCGTCGATTTTCCCTACATAATGAATTTCTCGAAAGATCGGCGTGAATATCATTCCATCCATGAAATGACGATTGCCTTCGAAATCCCAAGTGAATCAGCTGGTGGACTCCTCTCGTCAGGAATCGAATCCATCGCTCTGCGGTGCCATCTTGTCTCTATCTGCGTCTACTCTGACATGTTGAACTTCGGATTACCCATAGCGGATATTGTCCAACTCCTCTCGAAAATGTTCATGGAAACAGCGGACCCCCTACTCCTCTTCTAAGTTACGCCACTGTTCCATTAGATGTTCAGTTTGAGTATTGAAAGATCAATCTCCGACAACTGCTGAGTCTCACTCTCGTAAAATTAAATTTTACATGAGAGTGTTCAAGTTTACGAAACACCCTGTAGTTGTCTGTATTTGGTAATTCATGAAACTGCATAAGAAATAAATTTCATTAATGCACGATCTAATGTTCATCAGTGCCTATGCTAACAACATTCCGTTTGCTTGAAATTGTTAAAGTAACTTTGAATGCGTTATAGAAAAGCATAGTCGTAATATTATTCATAAAATCTGTGTTCAAACTGCGTTGAAATGTAGCTTGTAATAAAGTCTCCAACTACTTGCAGTGCTGTTCTAACATATCCCGGCCGTCTGTGATTGCTTCCTCGGCAAGTCCCCCAGGATCAATGACCTGCTTGGCGTTCGCTGCTCGGCGATGCTGAAACTGTCGCCTACACTCTGCCGTGACAGTTTCGGTATGCTACGCGACCTTCACCGTGCGTCTGGCTTGCGCTACAGAGCTCGACCCTACTTGCTCGACTGACAGAGCTCCACTGAATGTGCTGGCACTGTCTTCACTCTTATCTGCCTGGCGCAGACACGTGGTGTAGTCCCCCACCACAGTGCTCTTGCGTCACGATCATAGTCTCGAACCCACATCATCTCGGCTATTCCGTTATAAAATAACTTAAGGGTTATCTGACTTCCTTACAATTATTTCCACTTATAATGCATGTTATATATCCTCTTCTAAGATGTTTAAATACCATATTCCATACATATCTCAATAAAACTTCACATCTCTATCCATAATTCCATCTCCTTACAGATGTCAGTGCCTCCTTGATCCTAGACCTCCTACGTCATCTTGACATTCTTCTTGACTCGATCGGTGCGCTATCTTTTCCTAACTCTTCCCAAAACCTCAACTACGGCTTAATGTCTGCTGGCGTAGCCGATAGCCTAAACTAGGTATCGGGTACATCTCTCCCGTACATCTCCTTTTTTTATCAGGATTGAGAAAAAAAATACACTCTCAGGCATTCTATATATAATACATGTACACGATAGCTCTACAATTCCCTTACTCAGCATGATGGTATTTCCTGATGCTAGCTGCATTAAAAGTTCCTACAACTTCATCAGTATCCATTCTGACAATCTTGTAGCTATTATTCTGGTATGTTTGTTCAATACGGAACGGACCAGCGTACAATGGAGCAAATTTATGGTAGATCTTCAGCTGATGGTTCGAAGTGACTGGCTTCCTAATCAGCACCTCATCATTTTCTTGAAATGGCTCGTGGAACCTCCTTCCTGCCTGTATCCTGGCTCTCTTCTCCGCCTGTCTTCTGAGTCTCTCTCCTGCCATCTCGACTCTTCTTTCTTGTGTGGGTTGAGGATCTACTGGTGCCCTCACGACTCGGTCCCATGGTCTATCCGGTTTCAATCCATGATGAAGCATGGACGGAATCTGTCCTGTGCTTTCATGTACTGTGGAATTCAAGCATTGGCTAATGATGGGTATCACTTCCATCCATCTATGGTGTTGCCTTGACACATATAAGCGACACATCTTACTTATCTCCGGCATAATTCTTTCGGCTGGATTTCCCTCTGGATACCGTACAGAATTAAACACATGCCTTATTCCTAAACGTTCCATAGCAGTAGAAAATTCCATACTAGTAAATTGCGATCCATGGTCACTTAACAAAACTTCAGGTTTCCCCATGCTCGGAATAACTGTTTTCTCAAGTCTGTTTATTACGTACTTGGATGTAGATTTCTGTATAGGGCATAGTGATACGTATTTCGAAAATACGTCAACCGTTACCAAAACGAACTGATTTCCTTTCGTCGAACGAGGAATCGGACCGAAAATGTCCGTCGCGAAAAGTTCTCTTGGCTTGCTGGGTAATATTGATCTAGGAACCTCTTTCATTAACTTAGATGAGTATTTACTTCGCTGACAACTGTCACAGGTCTTTATGACGTCGCGAATCGTTTGTCCCATTTGTCTCCAAACGAAAGTTTCTTGAGCGAGAGCCAAAGTCTTGTCTACACCTACATGAGCTGCAGTTCGGTGTATCATCCAAATAACTGGTTTGACAAGCTTGGGTGGGATCACTACTCTAAGTTTAGTATGATCCTGGTCGATATATTGGCATATAACTCCTCCCATAATATGATATTTTCTAGCCTCTATCTCAGTTCTTTGAAAATCCGGATCAGCGTCGTCCATCCTGCGTGTCAAAAAACGGTAAATTCTTCGCAAAGGTGCATATCTCTTCTGAGTTTGCGCTAACAACTTCAACTTTTCTAGAGTGCCATTATCCTCTTGAATCAAATTTATATGGTTGACAATTACTTCCTCACAAGGGTTTCTGCTCAACACATCTGCTAACAGATTTAACTTCCCAGGTCTATGTACAACAGTTGGGTTAAATTGCTGTAAGAACAGAGCCCATCTGGTGATGCTGTCACTCGCTAAGTCTGTCTTCATAATAAATTGGAGGGCTTTATGATCTGTGATCACTGTTATGTCATGTCCAAACAACACCTTCTTCCACGTTTTGAGAGCATGAACCACTGCTAATGCCTCTAACTCAGTTGCATAGTAATTCTTCTCACAATTCCTAAGCTTGCGACTGGTGAAAACTAAATACCTATGTTTCTTGTCATCATCCAACTGATATAGGATCCCACTAATACCTATTTTGGATGCGTCTGTCTCTACAAAAAATCTTCTTGTAAAATCAGGGTACTCAAGCTTGATATTTTGGATCAACATTTTCTTGGCCGCTAAAAACGCTTGATTGCATCTATCGTCCCATTTCGATCGATTTCCCTTTCTTAGTAAATCCTGCAGAGGTGCCATCGTCTCAGTATATTCAGGACAATGTGTTGAAAAGAACTGACACATGCCTAAAAACTGCCGTACCTCTTTAATCTTTCGTGGGGTTGGAAACTCTGAAATTGCCATGATCTTCTTTGGATTGGGCCTATAACCATCTCCATCGATCCTGGTGTATTCTTTGAATACACGGTACCTGAGATATAATTTTTATTGCTCTTTGCATGTTCATTTCTTCCTTCCTCTTTGTCAAACACCAACAGTGATCATCTGTTTTCTCCTTGTTGGGCATATCTCTTATGTCTTCATAAGTCTGTTCTAGATATATAACTTCTGTGACCCACCTAGCGTCATCTCGCAGCGAATCTCAGAAGCTCCTCAATTCTTCCTGGTGCTAGAGGACTTACTTATCCATTTGGCCACCAGATCCTGTTACCATCGCCAGCTATTTTCTCCTGGAGCAAGAGGACTACGTCTACTTCTTTACTCACCATGCTGCGCTAGTATCATCTGTTGTCAACTCTTTGAAGACCGGCTCAGCAAGAGATCAATTTTTTGTTTTAAAGTTGGCAATGCTTATATGTTCTCCTTTTGTCTCCTACCCCTCACTCTTTTCCCCTTCCTTGGTCTCTCCGTGCTCCGTTGAGCAGGTCTCACTTCTCAGTCGGCAGTTGACTCGATCAGTTAAAGCTCCACTCGAGCTAGCCTCCTCAAACCAAGAGGCATACTCTCTTCTACGCCATGTTGGCAAAGTAGTTATCTTCAAAGGAAACTTCGCCTTCAACATGAAATCAAGATAAGTACCATTTTAAAAGTTTTAACCTCATCTTCATGGTTTTAACTTCCACGTGCTTTTAATGATATTTTATAGACAGTGTGAAATTATTTACTTTGGGGCAAAAATCATTCTTCGTGGGATTTGCCATGTTGAGCTTTTGCTTGTATAAGCCAACCTTACTAAAAAAGAGCTTTTCTTAAGCTATTCATATGAGAAATCCTCTCGCTACGTGGGATATTATCTAATACCCGCTGTCTATAAATTATAAAGTTAGTTCCTCCGCTGGATTATCTTTGACTCCATTCTTCTCTAAAGATCGTTCTGGAACTTTCCAGATCTGGTACTCTATCTGCGAGGCTTGCCGTCAGGTATTCTTCACTTACTTGTGAAAATACTAGTTAAAATGAGGAATCTTCCTTAAATTACTGCAATAGCTAACTTTCGTCCACCGTTGGGATGTTCTATGGCGCATTTAACTGTAATCCACCATTTTCTCCAGCAATAGACTCTCGCCTACCTAGTGCAACCAGTTCTTTCCAGCATTGTAAAAACTTTCTTTCTCATGAACTTTCGAGTTTCTATAGTGAACTTTGCATCAATCTTTACAGACTATAGTGATAATCAGTGCTTGCTCCACGTTTCTACCGCGTCGCGATCGTCCGGTTATATTAAATACGGCCATGAACATTGATCCTATATCCCAATGATCTTTCCTCAACCTTCTACTAACCACCATTATTAATAAAATTGTAACTTTCTATAAGGTGTCACTCACGAAGTGCCCTTCCAACTTTGCTAGTTTAACATTAATTAAATTCTGCATAATTGCTTGTGTGATACAAGTTTCAAATCACATTGTTCCTTTCCTATAATCAGGGAAAACAATTCCTTAAACTCTTGAGCGAGTCATGTTCAGGTTTCACGAAATGGAAACTGTCCCATTTGGCTAGTAATTCCTGCTCAAACTTGGGAAGTCTAGAACCTTCCTTTTCACTTTCTCCAGGTTTCACAGTAAGTGACCTGCCCTCTTTTGTATAATTCTCATATCGTAATTCTGTATAAATATAAGAAGTTGTAGGAACTTCTATCTTATTTTTCATGTTTTTATTACTGTTATTTTCGAAGTTGTCACTTTCTCTAGAACATTCTCTCAAGAATTTCTTAAGGTACACTCTTTGTACTACAATTCACTTTCCAACTTTAATTACTGCATTGTTTATTTGTTTAAATCTTATAAAGATTTTAGAAACATGTAAGGTTTGAAACCTTGTAAATTGTCAATTGCCTGGAGCAAACGTTTAATGTTGAGAGGTCTGCGATCCCATTTGTTAAAAAGTTCAAATGAACTATGTTTGTCAAAATTATATTACACGCTTGTTAATTTCCTCAAACTTCTTTGAATTGTTAAATAAATTAAATATTTGTTTTTGGATTCATCATTTCTCTGATACTACAGTTAGGCAAGATCCTGGCTTTCCTAGCTCTTCCTAGGTTTATGCCCTCGTTCATACTCAATAAAGCTTTTACTATCTGTCTGGCCAGACCATCACCCTTCCCTATAGTACTTTTATACATGCTTGGGAGGAAATACACTAAAGCCTTTCTCTGGCAAACCGCCAAAGTCTTAGCTGCGGTTTCCGTCAGCTTCGACCAAGCTCGTACCCACTTTAGGTATCCGAGCACGGATTTTCGGTGGCAACCGCTTCTAAGTGTATTGAAAGTCAAATTCATAACTTTTGTGGGACTCTCCTCCTATTTTTCTATCCTTTTTCTCCAATCCAAAATCTACTTCCTTTTCTTAATCATCTTCCCTTGGTGGGTGGGTTATTCCTCAGCCAATAAACTACCCAAAATTTGGTGCCGAAACCCGGGAGAGTCCATTTGCTATGTCCATTGTTTGTCAAGTGTCATTTGACAATACTTTGCAAATTATTAATATCTGCTTTGGATTTTTCAGCTATAATTACATCATGCAAAGCCTGTGAACGGGAAAGAGGCCGCTCCTGTCTCCTTTGGTGTGTCCTGTTCTTTCTATCCATTCGCTGCTGCAAACTTGACAGCATCTCCAAGGTTCTACAGTTTCGTGAGTTGTATTTCAATTTATTCTCTTTGTCATGGCTCCTACTGAAAAAGATGAAACTCTCATTTCCATACGTTCTTCCTATAAAGGGCAACTCACTAGATTCAGAAATTTCATCAGCAAATTAAATCCCGCCGAGTGTGATTTAGACATCCTAACACATCGCCTTAAGTTGTACGAACGGTCTTATGATTATTATGATCAAATTCAAACCGAGATTGAATCCGCTTGCCCAGAACTTCAATCGGATCGGGACGAGGTCGAACCCTTGTACTTTGAAGGGATTGCCAAGGCCCACCAATTGATCCGCAATATCTCAGAACCGGACACTAAGGTCATCAATCCGGCCCAGTTCGCACCCGCTTCAGTTCACGAGAACAAACCGAAACCGTTACTTCCTAAGATAATCCTACCGCACTTCTCAGGCAAGGAAGGTGAATGGTATTCTTTTTACGAACTTTACTGCTCCCTAATTCATGAAAATACCGAGATCCCTGACATACATAAATTTTACTTCCTCCGTACTTCTTTGGAATGTGAGGCCTTAGCCTTGGTGGAGTCACTGCCTTTAAGCGCAGACAACTACCACATCGCCTTTAATCTCCTTAAAGAGAGATATGGCAATTTACGTTTGAGTGTAGCTCGCCACATACGCTGTCTCTTCAGCCTGCCAGGCGTCAAACCTAATGACGTCACCTCTTTAAGAAACCTGTTGGACTCTATACAGTTGAATGTCAGAGCATTATACCAACTTAAGCAGCCTGTCCAAACTTGGGACACCATACTCATTCATCTGGCTACATCAAGATTCGATTTTTCAACTTTAAAGGCTTGGGAAATTGAACTCGCTCGCAAGGAAGAATTTTCCTTCGAACACTTAATCTCGTTTCTTAACAGCCGATGCCAAGTCCTTATAGCACTCGCATTTCAGTGCGAAAAGGTCGAAACGAATCATCAATCTCACATTTTTGAGAAAAACCTTGCTTTTTCAAAGGGTCATCAGCCCCCATCTGTCGAGAACAAGCAACCCCGTTCTTCTTTCAATCATGCAAGAGAACATATCTGGCCGCTTAACAAATCGTTAAAATGCACGCTCTGTAAAAAGCTTCACACATTGTATTCGTGCAAATCCTTTAAAGAATTGTCTGTCGAAGATCGAAGGAAGTTTGTCTTCAATAGCAAACATTGCTTCAATTGCTTGTCACCTAAGCATTCTTCTTCGAACTGTACGTCATCAAATCTCTGTTTCCATTGTAAAAAACCGCATCATTCTTTATTGCACGTTCACGATAAATCGAGGTCATCAGTACCTGCCTCTTCAAGCTCCATGCAGAGCAGCTCCGAACAAACTAATGCTTCTTCCTGCATTTCCAACGCCGAAACTTTTCATAGTGCGCAAACCCTTTTGACCACTGTACAATTCGAAATCCAAGATAAATTTGGAAATTGGTTTCGAACCCGTGGTCTTCTCGATTCCGCTTCAACTCATAATTTTGTTTCGCAATCGTTGATTAAAAAACTAGGTCTTTCGTCATCGCCTACTTCGATCAATGTGACCGGCATTGACAATTTGAAAACTCAAGTCTTGCAGTCTTCAAAATTGAAAATCAGAGACGTTTGCCAAAGAAACACCAATCTTAATTTAAACTGTCTCATTCTTACCAGTATTGGCAAGGACACTCCAAGTCACTCTATTAATACTTCCGATTTAAACATTCCCTCGCACTTAAGGTTAGCTGATCCTCAGTTTAATGCTCAAGGTCCCATTGATGTACTTTTCAGTGCCAATGTTTTTTGGAAGTGCCTTCGCAAACAAACACGCAAGTTATCTTCAACCGTGGTCGCCAGAGACACCGATTTTGGTTGGGTTATTACTGGTGAGATCCAACAACCCAGTGTTCAAACCAAAGCGCAATGTCATTTCGTTACAGCTGACATAAATCCCATTTCTGAAAAAGAGAACGCTCATGTTTCAGATCTCAATATTTTTGAAAAACACTTGCCGAAACGATGTCTTATCGTGAACAACTACGCTACCTCTGTAAGTTGTTTAAATGGTTTTTCCTTCTTCCCGCACAAAATGGCAATTCAAGTTCGCCTTGCTTTGTGTTATTTCGTTTACCTTCTCATGTCATTTTTTATAGCAGGTAATTGCTTAAACTCTTTCTCGAAAACTATCTTCCCCTTGTGTAAAACCATGGCTATCAGTCACCATCACTTTGCTGTAAGCCATGTTTCACTTCTTTCGTTATTTAGAAGGATGGCCACGGCCGGCTCCTCCCCCTTCCTCACAATTGGAAGTCGCTCATGAAACCGTTTGAAAATCTGAATTCTATAACATCAAGAATAACTATTCTTATGCATAACCTTCTTCTCAATGTCCCGGCTTCACTTCCTATTTCGGAAGAATCAAGCTTTTTCCTGTCGAAAATTGTCGGATTCCGTGATCCTCTAAATCATGCGAAATTGATTTCCTACTCTATTTCATATATCTTTAAATTGCTTGTTCACGTCCAAGTTACGATTGACTGCATGTCGTCCAACCCGAATATCTGCTTTAAGTTACAGCTGATTCAACAAGTGTTGTTTGTGTACTTTGAACTGCTTGTTTGTCAGACTTGTTTGTATACAAGCCCGATTAAGGTCAAGTCACTGTTTATTTCCTGTACGCTTGACAAAGTTCAAAGCATGTTTCTCTTATCTCAACTTTGGCTGATTGCCAAGCATTGTCTAGTGAGCCGCTACTGCAAGTACAGAAGCCGTTCACCTACTTCCCAAAATAAACTTGTTCCAGTTAAGAACTCTTTCAGCTATTTATATGCCTTATCTCGCTGTATTATGTGTGTCAAGGCCGTGCTTGCTTTTGTCTTCCACTTATTCGCGCTCGTATTCTCCAACTGCTTCGATCCTTGTTTCAAAACTTCGTTGCGTATTTCCCACGCGCTCATGTATTTCACTTTGCTCACATATTTTGCGATCTTATTGTTCATTGATGAACAAACTTGTTTTTTCTCGTCGTCACATTCGATGTGTTTTTGCATTTATACTTGTCATGTCACGTTTCTCGCTGACTTAAGTATTTTTCTGAGTAACCCCTTTGCTGCTTATTGTAACTTGAGGTCATTGTTTATGGCTACTAGTTTGTTACCTATGGCGTTCTTGCTTTCTACTCGCATAGTTTCTTTGTTTATTTGGTATATTCTTGTCCTGAATAGATGTACTTGTTTCTATACGCTTTGTTTAAACTTGTTAATTCTCCTTTTGCATTGTATCGCAATCTTTACTAGTGCTTTATTTCCCTCAGCTTCTAGTTATTTTGTGATGGAAGATGTCGTTAATTCTCGTTATTTAACTCCGCTTTCTAATGACCCTGATGACCTCCTTCCACTCACACCTGGTCACTGTCTTACACGCACTTCTCTCTCTGCCCATCCTCCCCTTCCTAATTCTTTCAGGGATTCTGATTTACCTATTGTTTGGCGTAAACTTGAAGCCCTCCGTAATTCTTTTTGGAAGAGGTGGAACCTGGAATATTTAACTTCCTTGCAACGGAGGCAGAAGTGGTTTCTTTCCAGTCCCGACATTAAAGTGGGGGACTTGGTCTTGGTTAGGGATGTTTCTCCCCCTCTAGTTTGGACTTCCGGTAGAGTAACCAAGTGTTATCCTGGAAGAGATGGGAGAGTCAGGGTGGTCAGAGTCTTGACCATTAACGGTTCGATTACAAGACCCCTGTCTTTGATCGCTCCTCTTCCATTAAATGTGTAACTGCTTATTTGCTCTCTGTTGGTGTTTGATCCCCCAGTATGGTGTATTCTTTGAATACACGGTACCTGAGATATAATTTTTATTGCTCTTTGCATGTTCATTTCTTCCTTCCTCTTTGTCAAACACCAACAGTGATCATCTGTTTTCTCCTTGTTGGGCATATCTCTTATGTCTTCATAAGTCTGTTCTAGATATATAACTTCTGTGACCCACCTAGCGTCATCTCGCAGCGAATCTCAGAAGCTCCTCAATTCTTCCTGGTGCTAGAGGACTTACTTATCCATTTGGCCACCAGATCCTGTTACCATCGCCAGCTATTTTCTCCTGGAGCAGGAGGACTACGTCTACTTCTTTACTCACCATGCTGCGCTAGTATCATCTGTTGTCAACTCTTTGAAGACCGGCTCAGCAAGAGATCAATTTTTTGTTTTAAAGTTGGCAATGCTTATATGTTCTCCTTTTGTCTCCTACCCCTCACTCTTTTCCCCTTCCTTGGTCTCTCCGTGCTCCGTTGAGCAGGTCTCACTTCTCAGTCGGCAGTTGACTCGATCAGTTAAAGCTCCACTCGAGCTAGCCTCCTCAAACCAAGAGGCATACTCTCTTCTACGCCATGTTGGCAAAGTAGTTATCTTCAAAGGAAACTTCGCCTTCAACATGAAATCAAGATAAGTACCATTTTAAAAGTTTTAACCTCATCTTCATGGTTTTAACTTCCACGTGCTTTTAATGATATTTTATAGACAGTGTGAAATTATTTACTTTGGGGCAAAAATCATTCTTCGTGGGATTTGCCATGTTGAGCTTTTGCTTGTATAAGCCAACCTTACTAAAAAAGAGCTTTTCTTAAGCTATTCATATGAGAAATCCTCTCGCTACGTGGGATATTATCTAATACCCGCTGTCTATAAATTATAAAGTTAGTTCCTCCGCTGGATTATCTTTGACTCCATTCTTCTCTAAAGATCGTTCTGGAACTTTCCAGATCTGGTACTCTATCTGCGAGGCTTGCCGTCAGGTATTCTTCACTTACTTGTGAAAATACTAGTTAAAATGAGGAATCTTCCTTAAATTACTGCAATAGCTAACTTTCGTCCACCGTTGGGATGTTCTATGGCGCATTTAACTGTAATCCACCATTTTCTCCAGCAATAGACTCTCGCCTACCTAGTGCAACCAGTTCTTTACAGCATTGTAAAAACTTTCTTTCTCATGAACTTTCGAGTTTCTATAGTGAACTTTGCATCAATCTTTACAGACTATAGTGATAATCAGTGCTTGCTCCACGTTTCTACCGCGTCGCGATCGTCCGGTTATATTAAATACGGCCATGAACATTGATCCTATATCCCAATGATCTTTCCTCAACCTTCTACTAACCACCATTATTAATAAAATTGTAACTTTCTATAAGGTGTCACTCACGAAGTGCCCTTCCAACTTTGCTAGTTTAACATTAATTAAATTCTGCATAATTGCTTGTGTGATACAAGTTTCAAATCACATTGTTCCTTTCCTATAATCAGGGAAAACAATTCCTTAAACTCTTGAGCGAGTCATGTTCAGGTTTCACGAAATGGAAACTGTCCCATTTGGCTAGTAATTCCTGCTCAAACTTGGGAAGTCTAGAACCTTCCTTTTCACTTTCTCCAGGTTTCACAGTAAGTGACCTGCCCTCTTTTGTATAATTCTCATATCGTAATTCTGTATAAATATAAGAAGTTGTAGGAACTTCTATCTTATTTTTCATGTTTTTATTACTGTTATTTTCGAAGTTGTCACTTTCTCTAGAACATTCTCTCAAGAATTTCTTAAGGTACACTCTTTGTACTACAATTCACTTTCCAACTTTAATTACTGCATTGTTTATTTGTTTAAATCTTATAAAGATTTTAGAAACATGTAAGGTTTGAAACCTTGTAAATTGTCAATTGCCTGGAGCAAACGTTTAATGTTGAGAGGTCTGCGATCCCATTTGTTAAAAAGTTCAAATGAACTATGTTTGTCAAAATTATATTACACGCTTGTTAATTTCCTCAAACTTCTTTGAATTGTTAAATAAATTAAATATTTGTTTTTGGATTCATCATTTCTCTGATACTACAGTTAGGCAAGATCCTGGCTTTCCTAGCTCTTCCTAGGTTTATGCCCTCGTTCATACTCAATAAAGCTTTTACTATCTGTCTGGCCAGACCATCACCCTTCCCTATAGTACTTTTATACATGCTTGGGAGGAAATACACTAAAGCCTTTCTCTGGCAAACCGCCAAAGTCTTAGCTGCGGTTCCCGTCAGCTTCGACCAAGCTCGTACCCACTTTAGGTATCCGAGCACGGATTTTCGGTGGCAACCGCTTCTAAGTGTATTGAAAGTCAAATTCATAACTTTTGTGGGACTCTCCTCCTATTTTTCTATCCTTTTTCTCCAATCCAAAATCTACTTCCTTTTCTTAATCATCTTCCCTTGGTGGGTGGGTTGTTCCTCAGCCAATAAACTACCCAGATCCTATGTCCAAGAAATTCAATTTCTTCATGAAAGAATTGACATTTATTGAAATTCACCTTGAAGTTCGTCCTCCTAAGATCTTCAAAAAGCATTTGAAGGTGCCTGATATGTTCTTCCGCTGTCTCAGACGCTATAATCAGGTCATCAATATAGCTTACCACATGCTTCTTAACTGCATCTGACAAATTTTCATCTAGTGCTCGGATCATCACCGGACCACTATTTTTCACTCCAAAAGGTAACCTATTGAATACATATGTTTTATGGTCAAACAAGAACCCTGTGTATTGTTTTCAGTCTTCTGCTAGCTCAACATGATAATAAGAACTAGTCAGATCGATTGTCGAAAAGAAACTCTTTCCTCTGAATCTGCGTAACAATTCACGAATAACAGGTGGTCTGTCATGTTCAGGAAGAACTCTTTCATTAGGGGCTCTAGCATCTAGACATATCCTCAGCTTACCATTAGGTTTCTTGACAACAGCTAAAGGATTCAAATAAGCAGTTGGCATTTTCTTAATTATTCCATCTTTCTCCATATCGCTTATTATTATGCTAACTTCCTCCTTCCATTTATCCGGAATGGGATATAAATTTTTATGGTATGGTTTGTCATCCATCAACTTGATGCTGTAGGTAAAATTTTCTATGAGACCTGGTTTGTAATTGAATATGTCCTCATATTCTGAAATTACTTGATCAAACTGCCCCTTAATTTCTGGATTTATTTTACTTGTCATGCCAATTTTATCTTCTATAGACCTTTCAACGCTGCATACAATCTCATCCAATATATCCTCTCTAAAGAATGTCATCTCCGATTCCTGATTTTCCATGACCCCTTCTTGAAAGTACATGCGCCTACTCTGCATATCTATGATCAGGCCACTCTCACTTAAGAAATCCACTCCTAGGATCATGTCAAAATGTAGTTGACTCACTACTAGGAACATCTGTTCAAAACTTCTGGTTCCAATCCCAACATCTAAAAGTACCTGACTTTTACATTTCATACTCCTGTCTGGGATCACCCCTTGAATTTTGCTAACAACAGTTGGCAACATTGTAATTTCTCCTAATAATTTCAATTCATCCAGGCAACCTATGGATATCAAGCTCACCATAGCCCCCGTGTCTACAAGTGTCTTTATTTCTTTTCCCATGACTTCCACACTAATAACTGGCAATTCATGTCTATTTTCCCGATGTACTATGTCTTCCTCCTCGATTAAATCCTCGTCCTTGACCTGATACGTTTCCACAATGATGATCGATTCCCAATGATTAGCATTTTTCTCTAGAGTTAATTTGACGTTTTTTTTTCCTTCGCCACTCGTGCTTGCTCGATTGACATCTCTCACTGTCTCCTCGAGTGGTGCACTAGGCTGTCTATCTTCTTGCCTCGACCTCTCATGTCCACGATTATCTCATCTGTCGTTAGGATCGTTTCTTCGGCCATCCTGCCTGTCGTACCCATTATACTGTTGACTTTGGCTCCAGTTATTTCTGCCCCGATATCTATTGTTATATCGATTCCTGTCTTGATATCTGGAATTCTGGTTATAATTTCTATATCGGCTATCTCTTGCTTCTTGATCGTATGGCCCCTCATATGGTCCTCTATATCGATCATTTCCTCGAGCGTTACGGATGTTTCCTCGATTCCCTTCGTTCCGTCGGATTTCCCAGGAATCTCTTCTGTCCGTTTGAGCTGCATTGTCTTCGACTACCGCATTCACCTCTTGTGTGTTTCTATTGTCGTTTCTGGTGTTTCTAGGCGTAACTTGTGCGCTTGTATAGTCCAATCGCCGTAAAATGTCGTCATAGTGCTCAAGTGTATTGGCTCCCGACGCTATTAGTGATCGCTGTACCTCAATCGGTAACTGTCTCGCTATAGCTTGCAAAAGCTCTTCTTCTGGCAATGGAGGAATCAGAAACTGTAATTTAGCCAGCTGTGACGTGAAATAGTTGGCATAATGCGTCGGATGTGACGTAGAATAGCGCTTTGAGTACATTTCCGCTCTTACGTTAAGTTGATCCTCGGCACTCCAAAATCTCCTCAAGAAAGCTATGGCAAATTGCTCCATGTTCGCAAAATTGCTTCTGAACGCTCTAAACCAAGTTAGCGCAGACCCATCTAAGGCGCGTTCGACTATCCTTAGCTCTCTTTCTTTGGCTACCCTATGTTCCGCCATGTAGTCTCGAATATCTCGCAGAAATTCGACTGGTGTGACTCCTGTATTTCCCGAAAACTTTCTCGGCTTGTCATCCAGATTTCTAATAATGGTGACTGGACCTGAGTATCGTTCGCTTGGACCCAACGTACTCCTATTCGAACTTGGATTATCCTGAGGGGTTGAACTGGCCCTTTCGAATGTCACATTCGGTTGCATTTGACGGTCTTCTCCCATGCTCGCTTCTTGATTACTCATACTGCGGTCTATCGCTGTCTGATTTATCAATGTTTCCCCTGATGTTATATTCTGACTGGTGAAACTGTTAAACATGGATTCTAGTTTAGTTATCCTGTCTTCTGCTAATTTCTTGACCTGAGTCTTCAACTCATCTAACGATGTAACATCCTGCGTTTTGTTACTCTCGTCTAAGTCGTTTTTTAACTTGTCAATTTTTCCTTCGCACGTATTCTTTACTAACGCGACTTGTTCCTTTAACAGATCAACATCTGTTCTAAATAGAGTTGAATCTATCTTCATCGCTTCCTTGTTCTCCGTAAACCTCGCTTCTAAGTTTGCCATACCTGCGATTAATTTTTCATCTAACCCTTCACGTTTCTCTTTTGCTTCGGCATCGACCTCACTATACCGTTCTTCCACGATTGCACCGACTCTATTTTTGAATAAAGCTAAGTTTTCATTAACCTTTTGCTCTATATCGTCGTCTATCTTCCTAATATCTTTCTGCAATTGATTTTCTAATGATTTTAAATTAGAATTAACCTCTCCTAAGACTTCCTCTTTAATGGTCCCAATTACTGTCTTTAAATCTTTAATCTCATTACCTAGATTCGTTTCTAGACCTTTGATTTTAGTCTCGAAAGATACTTCGGTAGACCACTCTTGAATTTTGCCTACATCTGCCACTAAACCATCGATGTCGAATCTCAACTTCGATACATCTGATTTAATGTCTTCTGTATGGACATAACGTCTGTTCTTAAAGTAAAAATAATTTCTTCTCCTCTACTTTCTAATTCAATAATATTTTTTCTTAATATTTGAACATTTTCCTCTCCTTTCATATTTACTGCAATTATGTCTAATTGTAAAGTCTTCAGCATTTCATTATTCTTTAAAGTTAAACTATTCTCTAATCTAGTTAACTTGTTTTCTAATTCAGTGTTAGTTTCTTCACTACGAGCTTGTAATCTCTCTTCCAATAATTTAAAGTTAGCTTCACTAGCTTTTAAATTACTTTCAGTACTAGTCTGTAATCTAGTTTCTAATGACTTCAACTCATCTTTACTATTTGACTGTAGCCTTTCTTCTAATGACTCAAAATTGTCTTCACTATTTAACTGTAATGATTTTAAATTTTCTTCAGTACTAGTTTGTAATGCTTGCACATTTTCTTTACATCTAGCTTCTAATCTAGCTTCTGAAATATTAATTTGTTCTTTAACTTCCGTTTCCATCTTAGAAATAGTTTCTGCAATACCAGACATACCCGTCTGTAACTCTCCTAGCACCTTCGCTAAATCTTCTGGCAACATAATTATATTTTCAATATACGTTTTATATAGAGACGTTAGACATCAACACATCACAATGTATCAATTCCTGCATTCACTTGGGTATAGGAAAAATGTCTTATAACTAACATGATATTACTAATACGATTAACATGAACACTGGAATAGGCACACAAGTACATTGTCTGACTAAGTTTAATAAATTTTGTAACACAATTAAATGAACTTGAGATCAATTTCTCAGTAATCTAAATCTGATGTGATTCCATAGAATAAACAAAATCGAAGCCCCACGTTGGGCACCAATTCTCCCTCTCTCTCTGTACCCGTTCGTCCTGGGGATGCGATGACCCTTCTGCTATAACATCGCATTCCTGGAGTTCCGGGACAGAGTGGAGTTAAATGAACCTCTAGTCAAATAAGGAATGTGTCGGAAATTCAGCTGAGTTATCGAAAAAGCAGTGGGTATCACGAGACAAAGTATCTCTAGGGTCGTTACGGGCTTAAGTTTAATAGAAATAATGCAAATATAAATGGGCGCCATCAACTGAATTCCTAGCAAACCACTTCCTTTCCGGATAAGCCTTACTCAAAACAAGGAAAGAAAAAGGAACATCACACCATCATCAGATCACGACTAAGATAAAAACAAATTTATTTTACTTTGATAGTCAGACAGACATTTAAATATAACTCCTACCTGAGAGTATGGTCGAATGCCAAAGTTAAATTGTCATTGTCCAAAAATCGAACCATCTCTTTTCTAATCCAAAATTATTTCATCCACATAACAAGAAAAATCTCTAAAGTTCTCTTGGGTTCTCAGGATCACTGTAGCACTATGTCTTTCGTCACTGACATTTGTGAAACCTGGGACCTAATTTCTCTTTAATTTAACATCATAAATGTGGATTTGATAAAGTTATAAATCTGTCTAAACATACACATATTATAATCACATATATTAAATATCAAGTATTTTATGGTTTGCATGGCATAATTTAACTGTTGAACATGTTGGTCAAATGCTCCAAAACATCGAATAATTAATTTACACTATTTACATTGTCATTCATAATCACTTATCTGTGAATTACAGAAAATTCATGGCTAATTGGTCATCGTTATCGTCATCATCAAAATTAAATATTTCTCACATTAATTCTCACTTCAAAATTCTACATATTCCTGTCAGAATCATTAATTCATCACCATTACATCATTTAAATTCTCAACTCAAGTTGCAATTCCTTCAAATTATCTCTCAATTAAATTTATTTAATTCCATATAAATTCATTAATCATCAGCTTCTTTAGTTAATTATCACCTTCTAATTCAGTTATTCATCATCATTACAATCGTCCATTGATTTATTCCAAAATTTAATTTATCAACTTATTTAAATTTCAATCTTCTGGTTATTTAGATTTTCATTATTTCATCTAGTCATTCTGATTTTTATTTCATTAGGTCAGATCGTTAATATGCTTAAATCTCAGATTATTATTTCGTTAATTATTATTTTCAGAAAATCTTGTATTATCAACTTTATTTATTTGTTTGTTTAATTTCCTAACAAATTGTTTAATATGGTTTATAGAACGTTGTCTTACAGTTTTATCACTTCCAAGTTATATCTCGTATTTAATTTATCATGCCAACAAATATTATTGCCTCCACGACATCACGTTGGATCTAACTATCCACAACGACATTACATTTCCTCAATACTTCAAATATCACATTTGAATACAACAATCATTCCACCAAACTCCATAAATATTCAGCACATACAGCATGAATCTCAACAATTACGCTAGACTGGGTACGACGACCTCATGTCTGCTTCAAAATACATTATCAACGTTGCAACTATCACATGGCAACTTCCACAAAATGCCTACCACAAACTCCACTTAACCATGTTGCATGATCTACAAAAAAATATATAACTGGCTTCAAATTATCAACGCACACAATCTCCAATAACTGTAATTACTCTGATGACATCTAGACAACTTCTTAAACAATTGGAAAAATATATATTACCTCAGTAATTTAAGATCTGCTTTCAAATAGCATAAATTCTCTTACAATTTTCATAACTCACATCACAGAAAAACACCAATGTGCTATAATCTCTCATATCAAAATCTGCAATACTGATCTGCCTTAAAATAAATTTGACCATTAATGATTAATCTTACAAGATTCAATTACTTTAAATCCTTCTCAAAGGTATCAAACACAATTATAAAAATCATCAAAGCATCAGCTGCAACAGCTGTTAAACTGAAATTACTCTCAAAAGAGTATAGCAACAAAATATTGGATTGGCAAACAAGAATTACTAAATGCAATCCTGTTGACATTTATCGTTACTTTGTTTAACAAAATTTCGACTGATATGTGACTAGTAGTTCCTTGTTTGATTCACTTACAATCTCGTGTACACTCGGATGATAAAAATGAGTCCCTCTATGGCGAGTAAGATGTGTAACCACCGTACAGTCGTATAAATACGAAAGACCTCGCCCCGTCGACTTGGATGATATTGCCCTGAACGATGGGTAAGATGAGTACCACCATACAATCGTATAAATACGAAAGACCCCATCTCGTAGACTATATGAGTGAATGTACCAGATAGGAATCAACAAGTTTCTAGTTGTCATATAAAAGCGATGTTCATTCACTAAAGTGAATAACTTCTTAATGTCTCCAAACAATCCAATGGAAAAAATCCCTACTGATGAATAATACACACTCGCTAGTATGCAATGAACTGACGAAGTAATTTTAGATAATCAATTGCAGATCACGAGTTCGAAATACTCGTTACACAAAAAAAAAAACTATTCATGAAAAATATCCTAGCTGGAAAAATGTCTAAAAGACCAAACATCTGCTTAATAAAGCCAACCAATGGTGAGAATTTCGTATAATGATGCCTGCCATATCATATGGTCACTCCATATTCTAGAAAATTCGAAGTATATAAAGTCAAACCATGTCTTAATAATCGTATCACTCCTATTAGAAAAATATACATGTGTGCCCAGAATTCATGAAAATAATCGTATCAGGTAGATATAACTCTTACAGTACCTTTTTCATAATCAGCTGTAATTAAATTTCCAAGATCGTCGATTTTCCCTACATAATGAATTTCTCGAAAGATCGTCGATTTTCCCTACATAATGAATTTCTCGAAAGATCGGCGTGAATATCATTCCATCCATGAAATGACGATTGCCTTCGAAATCCCAAGTGAATCAGCTGGTGGACTCTTCTCGTCAGGAATCGAATCCATCGCTCTGCGGTGCCATCTTGTCTCTATCTGCGTCTACTCTGACATGTTGAACTTCGGATTACCCATAGCGGATATTGTCCAACTCCTCTCGAAAATGTTCATGGAAACAGCGGACCCCCTACTCCTCTTCTAAGTTACGCCACTGTTCCATTAAATGTTCAGTTTGAGTATTGAAAGATCAATCTCCGACAACTGCTGAGTCTCACTCTCGTAAAATAAAATTTTACATGAGAGTGTTCAAGTTTACGAAACACCCTGTAGTTGTCTGTATTTGGTAATTCATGAAACTGCATAAGAAATAAATTTCATTAATGCACGATCTAATGTTCATCAGTGCCTATGCTAACAACATTCCGTTTGCTTGAAATTGTTAAAGTAACTTTGAATGCGTTATAGAAAAGCATAGTCGTAATATTATTCATAAAATCTGTGTTCAAACTGCGTTGAAATGTAGCTTGAAATAAAGTCTCCAACTACTTGCAGTGCTGTTCTAACATATCCCGGCCGTCTGTGATTGCTTCCTCGGCAAGTCCCCCTGGATCAATGACCTGCTTGGCGTTCGCTGCTCGGCGATGCTGAAACTGTCGCCTACACTCTGCCGTGACAGTTTCGGTATGCTACGCGACCTTCACCGTGCGTCTGGCTTGCGCTACAGAGCTCGACCCTACTTGCTCGACTGACAGAGCTCCACTGAATGTGCTGGCACTGTCTTCACTCTTATCTGCCTGGCGCAGACACGTGGTGTAGTCCCCCACCACAGTGCTCTTGCGTCACGATCATAGTCTCGAACCCACATCATCTCGGCTATTCCGTTATAAAATAACTTAAGGGTTATCTGACTTCCTTACAATTATTTCCACTTATAATGCATGTTATATCCTCTTCTAAGATGTTTAAATACCATATTCCATACATATCTCAATAAAACTTCACATCTCTATCCATAATTCCATCTCCTTACAGATGTCAGTGCCTCCTTGATCCTAGACCTCCTACGTCATCTTGACATTCTTCTTGACTCGATCGGTGCGCTATCTTTTCCTAACTCTTCCCAAAACCTCAACTACGGCTTAATGTCTGCTGGCGTAGCCGATAGCCTAAACTAGGTATCGGGTACAGTATAAACCAAGTCCACGATTCTTGGATGTCACGGGTAATCTCAAGAACCACTGGATGGGTTTTGATGCGGGTTTCACCATTCTGTAATGTGCCCGTTTAGACCGGAGTCCGCACGACCACATATGTATTTTACCAATAATCAGTCAGCACGAGAGTCAAAATATCCCGGAGCGCCAGATGGGTTAAAGCAAATCGCAAAAACGACATCAAATGAAAAAAATGCTTTACTGATTTTTGGCTCAATGCAACAATAAGGATAGAAGGAGATTCAATTGGGTATAACACATCAAGTAAAATTATCTCAGTTTATTTTGAATTTAAAATTGACTGCAAAAATGCTCAAAACAGCATCACTCACGTGTGGCGACCCACACTCCTATTTACACAATATACAGAAATTTTCCAAACACATTTGACAATTATTTTCAGAGACACAAGTCTGATTATTAGTCCTGTAGACTGTGTTCCAAAATTATTTATGATTAAATCCAGTTCAAATTTAATTGTCTCTACTGGAAATATCGTAGTTCACTGTTTGAATTTTTACATAATATTAACACTCGTAGAATAAATGTTCATAGAATTTTTAACTTTCACTTATTTTTCCAGTTTCAAAAATATATATTGTCGAAAAATATTATTATCATTGAATCAATACAAATTATTTGCACATATTAATAACATCTGAAAAGTATTTGACCTTGAGCATAGCATCGAAGAACTGTGCGAAGCACAACAAAAATTAATTGTTCTTCTGACGTTAAACATTTCGAGAAGTGACTCGATTATGAACTTCAAGTTCCTCACAAAATATATGATTTCTGAATCATCAACTTGATCAATAAATGGTTGAACCATTCAACTATTTGATTTTCCACTTGGAATCATTATTATGAAAAATATTTATATTCATGGCCATTTTAGCAATTTTCACAACTTGCAATTCTTCGACAGAATGCGGAAATAAGAATTATAGCTTCATGATAAATTCATTTAGTTCATGGCACTAGGATTGAAAATATCCTTCAAATTATTCGTGGTTATAGAATTATTTTTAATTGGCAGTGGCCCATTCTATTATTTGTGTAAGAACACAATATTACAACAACAACGGCAAAGGTCTTCCTCTGAAGAAGAATAAACAACTATCATGACAAATCCGGGTTCTAGCAAAATCAAAGTCTAAATGGAATTCGTAAACAAGGTTGAAATAAGAACTGATGGTTTCAAAGAAATAACCTTCGGGTTATTCATACGACGAAATGTGTGGCTCCAATACTCCTACTATAAACCTGAGCCATCGAACCTGCTATTTGATTGATGCTCGAAAAAACCTCTTCATTCCTGCGACTTAAACATGCGCACCTGGGAATGGCATTTCAACTACTCCACACATATAAATTTTCTTCCCAAAATTTATACAATAAATCAAGCCTCTGCTTGTTATCAACACTGGAAGATTAATAAACTTACAAGTTTATTTTATTTTACCATTCAGTTCAACCCGTGAATTTACCATACTTATGAAAATCTTTATTTCACTTTCGAGTGTATTTACGTCATGATTTTATATAAATACAAAAATATCCTATTTGATACAAATATCATTTGCTTCCCGTTTCATGCCTCTCCGTGTTATCTGAAAAATATACTTTGCTCATTGCAAATATTAACTGTTCAACCAGAACTGAAATGTTGGTTGAATGCGGGCTTGCGCTAACCACTCTCCTTCGAAAAATCTCCTGTTCAAAACTAGAAATGATTAAACTACTTCATAGGCTCTCTCTCAATACATATGATTATTATAAAATATAATATCCCAGAATTATTTAGAAAAATTATGAAAATTATTATTATTATTATTAGTGGATTATTATTATTATTATTAGTTATATTATTTTAAATATGTTTAATTATTATTTCATTATGTGAGAATCCACATGTTCGAACCTTCGAATATGGAAAAGATATCCATTCCTCAACAAAAATAATTATTAACTTTTACAGTTACATCGGCTGATTACCGTGATTTCCCAAAAATATGAAATATTCAAATAAATGCTCGAAATGCTCGGTCATCGATCCTAAACTGTTCTGAGTGCTGAAAATACTCAGAATAACTCTAACAAGTCTTGCGTAAATCATTGCAAGATTTAAATACGAAGAAAAATAAATGTGTTGGTCATCTGCCCAAAAATAGTTTGTTCCAATTAGCTAGGCATAATATAATTCAAATGTGGCTTACATTTCTTGATGGTCTTGAAGCGTAGTGAACCTGGTCTGTACCAGATTTATCCATAGACATGCCCTAGCGGACAAGCACGTATAATCCTTGTATCGGCCGCCATTATATACCCACAATCCGTCTAGTAAGACATAGTGGTAGTATCTCTTGACGTTTGAATTAACTGTTGTTCCATTTTAATATGGGCTTCTATCAAAGCCATAACAGTTTGTTTAAATGGGGTCAGATCTAAGTGATCTATTCTTAGATATGTCAGTTGTATCATAACTCACGGTAATCTTATCAATACAAGAAGACACTGACAGTCTAACCAATCAACGGCTGTTCTGAAGATCGTTCCCTGGGCATGGCTTCTCGCCATCTACCATGCGCTAAGCAACCTGTAGTTTCCCTTGCGTAGAATAATGAACACCACCGTGATAGACTGGTCTTCAGTGTACTGATAGATCGAAGTGGTTAACAAGTTACCAATATGAAAACTGACTGAAATGGACTTAAACATCCAAGTATTAGGTTATTACTGGACTGTGACAAAGTACTAATTCTAGACAAAGTCTAGCATATGTCCATGTGAAAATAAAAATATTTCACCAGTGTTTGTAGAAAAAAATCAATCACCTCAGTGATTCTCCTTGCCGGAAACTTACTAAGTTCCACCTCGTAGCGCAGCACTTTTGTGACTATCACAACTTTGAAAATAACTTCTGCGTAGATCCGGCAACCATGTGCCTTGGCTCAGCGTAGTTGCACCTTGCTAGGCAAGTGCTTTTATTGAAGTGAGCTATCGATGCCTCGGCCGGCCGGCTTTTATTCAAAACTGCCAGGGTCACGCGTCATCAGCTGAAATCTGGAAATCATCATATCTCTGGTATCCCTGGTCCGATTTACTTGATACTAATTGCATTCTATTTCATTTGGCCGTGCCAGTAATCTGATCCCATTCTCAAGTCTCTACTCCATGGTTAACTATTTAATCAATAAATAGCCTCGACCTCTGCTATTACTCGCTACGTCACTTGACATGCAAGTATCGGTAAATTCTTTCCAATTGCTTCGAGAAGCAATGTAGCGCGATATTCAAATATCTCAACTTTCAAAAGCGGCTGTAGCCTTTCCCTTGATATCTAGGTGTCTGAATCTTGGAATACCCATTCCTAGAGTTGGGCACATCCACCCCACACCTAGCAAAGAAATAAAAATGGAAAATTTTTTATTTTTCCTATCTACACATTAAATCATTTGGTTCTTGAATAATAAATCTTCAAATTCGATGCATTATAAGTTCCCACGATGTTACCAGTTCGTGTATTGGCGACTTCATAGCTTCCATTGTTGTTTACTTCCACAATGCGATAGGGTCCAGCGTAAAGGCTTGCAAACTTCGAGTACACTCGATTTTGCACGTCAGAGGGTGTAGGTCTTTTCACTAAAACAAGAGTTCCTACGCGCAAGGTTCTGCGAAAACGCTTTCCTCTCACTCTGCGCTCTCTTTTCTCAGCTTGGCTCCTCAACTTGTCTAAAGCTAGAGTTTCCCTCATCTGACGACTAGGTTCAATCTCAGGTGGAATAGAGATGATTCGATCCCATAATCTTGTTGGTTTAATTCCATGATGAAGCAACATGGGAATCTGTCCAGTACTCTCATGAATTGTAGAGTTGATGGATTCGGATGCTAAAGAGAGAACATCCATCCATTTCCAATGCTCATTTGGACAATAGAGGCGGCAAAATTTTGCTATTTCAGCCATCACGCGTTCTGCTGGATTGCTCTCTGGATGTCTAATAGAACAAAACAATTGTCTAATCCCAAGATTATTCGTGATGGTTCGAAATTCTAAAGATGTAAATTGAGGTCCACGATCTGATAAAAGGAATTCCGGTTTGCCTGCTTCCGGAATTACGCTGTCTCTAATTCTCTTCGCACAATATTTTGCGTTTGCCTTCTGAATTGGATGCAACATAGTGTATTTGCTGAAAACATCCATGGTCACCAGAATATATCGGTTACCTCTTTTAGACTTTGGGAGAGGACCATATAAATCAGTCGCGAAGATTTCACAAGGCTTAGAAGGAATAATAGGCCTTGGTAATTCTCTCAATAATCTAGAATTATGTTTACTCCTTTGGCATAAGTCGCATTCTCGAATAGTGTTCCTGACAGTTTGTCGCATTCGCTCCCACGAAAATTTCTCTTGAATCATGTTGACCGTCTTATCTACTCCAGCATGACCTGCGATTCGATGTGCCATCCAGATAATGGGTTTTTGCATTCGTGGAGGTATCACTACTCTCAGCTTCGTTTGGTCGGGATCTGCAAACTTGTAGATTAAACCATCTAACATCATAAAATCTCTTGAAATTCTTTCAGTTTCCACAAAATCATCATCACTTGGATCCATGTCTCCCTGTAGAAAACGAAAAATGTTTCTAAGACGTCGGTCTCTCCTCTGGGATAAATGCAACAATCTTAACCTTCTCAAGGTATCCTCATCCTCTTGCGTCAGGTTAACTTGAAAAACCTTAGATGTAGACTCCACTGCTCTACTCAATAAATCAGCTCCGACGTTCAACTTTCCAGGAGTGTGTTCAATAACTAGGTTGAATTGTTGAATAAAAAGTGACCATCTAGTTATCCTATCACTGGCAAAGTTTGTTCTCAAGATAAACTCCAATGCGTGGTGATCAGTCCTCACAATGACTGAATGTCCAATTAACATTTTCTTCCACGACTCCAACGCGAATATTACAGCAAGTGCTTCTAACTCTGTGGTGTAATAATTCCTTTCTGATGGACGAAGTTTCCTGCTAATGAACGCCAGGTAATGTCTCTTGTGGTCGTCATCTTCTTGAAGTAGAATAGCTCCAATCCCTACGGTGGATGCATCAGATTCTATGATGAAATTCTTGGTAAAGTCAGGATACTCCAATTTCACACTGTTTACCAATAACCTCTTGGCATCTTGAAATGATTGTTCACAATCTTCATCCCATTTCCATTTGTTTCCTTTCTTCAACAATTCCTGCAATGGCGCTACCGTCTTGGTGAAGTTTGGACAATGCCCTGCAAAGAATTGGCATGTCCCGAGAAAACTGCGGACATTCTTCACTCTAGTAGGTCTAGGGAAATTTGCAATTGCCTGTATCTTCGTCTCATTGGGACGGTATCCTTCTCCATCCAAAATGTGACCCAAAAATTTTATTTCCTTTCGAAAGAACTGACATTTTCGAAGGTTTACTTTAAAATTCGCTTTTCTCAAATCTGCGAATAACATCTGAAGATGTAACAAATGTTCCTCTTTAGTCTCGGATGCAATTAAGATATCATCTATATAACGAATTGCTATCTCTTTTACTTCAGGACTCAAATTTTGTTCCAGTGCTCTGATCAAAACAGATCCAGATGTTTTGACTCCAAATGATAGACGGCGGAATACATATGTCTGCTGGTCAAACATAAATCCTGAAAACTTCTTCGAATCTTCACTAAGCCGAATGTGATGGTAGGACGAAGTGAGATCAATATTAGAGAACCAGACCTTGCCTTGGAATTTCCTTAACAGGTCCCTAATGATTGGTGGTCTGTCATACTCTGGCAGTAATCTTGAATTCAAATTTCGCGCGTCTAAACATAGTCTCAGACTTCCATCTTGCTTAGACACTATTGCTAATGGATTGACATAAGACGTAGTGTACTTTTCAATCACATTGTTGCTTTCCATCTCCTTGATAAGCACTTTTACTCTTTCTCGATGCTTTTCCGCAACCGGATACAATTTAGCATGAAAAGGTGCATCATCATTTACACGAATACGATATTCAAAATCCTTAATTTCACCAGGTTTAATATCGAAAATATCGTGATACTCTTCCAAAATTTTCCCTAGCTCTGGGGACTCCTTCTCAGTGTAGACTTCTCTTACTTCAGCTTCATGAAAAATCAGAGACCATTGAGCATCTCCCTCGATGTCTTCCTCTTCTTTTCCCTCGAAGTTAATCTCTTCGGTATTCTTGAATCTGATCGTCTCTGTCTTCATGTCTATCACTGCTTGATATTTCTGAATGAAATCCGCTCCCAATATCATGTCAAAAGCCATGTCCTTCATTACAACAAACACATGTCGGAAATCATGTCCTCCAATCGTAATACATAAGTATAATTGTGTTTTGCACAGAGATATTTTGTTGGGTATTATTCCTTGGATCTTAATTCCTGATACTGGAATCTCCTCTAAATTCTCTTTGAGCTTCCACAGAATATAAAGCTTCTCACTCACAAGACAAAGCATAGCCCCAGTATCAATCAAAGTATCGACAGGCATACCGAATACTTCGCATGATATGATTGGCATTCTAATTCTTGTACCCATTTCTTTCCGTTCGTCATTCTGTTGAATTAAGTCATCATCCCCTGCTTGCCATTTAATAATTCTGGAAGTGAAAGTGTTTAAAATTCTATCTTCTACTGTGAATTCGAAGTTTTTTTTTCGTTACCATTCCCCCGGGATTGTTGTGTTCCCGATGGACCTGGTTCATTGGGCCTCTGCTCCAAAAATTGCAAGTTATCTTGGTGTCTTGCTTCCAAGTTTTTCCTCGTCTCCTTGTTGAACTCTTCATTGGACTGACTAGTATCCACATTCCCTCTGTTATTGTAGCTGTTTCTACCATAGTATCTTCTTTCCTGGTACCTTCCTTGACTATCCCTTGGTCTTCTCCATCGAGTATTATATCGATTTCCACCATCCGGTCTCGCATAAGGCTTGTAACTGTATCTGTTACTGTACTGATTCCATCCTCTTTTATTGGAATCTTCCCTCGGCGTTTTCTCTTCTCGCCCCTCTCGAATCTCTCGAGGTGTTTGAGAATAACTATCAGCCATAACAGTGTACACAGCGTTGTTATTCTTTCCTCCCTTCTGGTGGAAGAATTGAGCGTTCGTATGATCCAGCTTCTGTAATACTTCGTCAAATTGCTCCATATTATAGATATCAGCAGCGATCAAAGTCCTTTGGACGTCTGCTGGAAACTGACGTATCAATGCAGTAATCAATTCGTTATCTGGCATCGGCGGATCTAAATGTTGAAGTTTAGAAAGCTGCCCAGAAAAGTACGTTGAGTATCGAGTAGGTTGTGACGTCGAGAATCTCTTCGAATATAACTCCGCTCTGACTTGCTGTTGGGTTTCCGGGGACCAAAACTTTTTCAATAGCCCACGAGAAAACTCCTCAAAAGTGGTTAGAGTGGATCTAAAGGCTCTAAACCAAAGAAGTGCAGGACCTTCCAAAAATTTCCCTATCACTCGGATCTGTCTTTCTTTAGGGATCTTGGAATCTTTCAGGTAATCCCCTGCTTCTCTCAAAAATTCCACGGGTGTCACAGAATCTCGCCCTGAAAATTTAGAAGGCTTATCCTCTACATTCTTAAATACAGTTATGGGGTTGGATTGAAATACTGTCCTGACCTCGTCCTGTCCTTGACTATCCGTTTCTCTAGCTGCTCCTAGATTTATATGTATCTGTTCCTTTCCCCTTACATTTGGCATTTTCAACAGATGGTCAGACTGTTTCTCGTCCTTGATTTGAGTTTTCATAGCCTCAAGTTCCTTCTGGTTTTCTTCTGCCATTTTCTTAATTGCTTCAGTTTCCTTACAATTCTCCTTAACATCAGTGGATATCTGGTTCATAACAGCCTCATGACTTTTCAATGACCCTGTCATATCTGATATATCCTTCTGAGTTGCTTGGATATCTTTGGAAATTACTTGAATATGGGATGACAAAGATTCCCTAATCTCCTTGATTCCCTCTTGGTTCTCCAGCTTGAGTGTGTCTTTAATTTCATTGACAACTGTGGTTTTAATTTCAGTTTGCAATTCATTAATCACACCTTCTCTTATTTCTCCCATTACAAGTTCCTTGAATTGTTCTGTCAACCGTTGAACAACTAGAATTCCCATCTCATTACTCTCCTTCTTCACTCTGACTTCTAGGTTGATCATGTCTTCACCAACTTTCCTAAGACCATGTTCTATCCTATCAGCTAAGCTTTGAGATCTTAGATCGGCATCGCGAAATTTATCGTCCATCAAACTTGCGTTAGTAGCTAATGAAGTTTCGAGCTCATGTGTTTTTTCGCATAATTTAGACATTTTACTCTCAAGTGACATTTTCAAAATTTCGGAATTCTCTTTAAATTTATTCTCCATAGAATTAAATTTACTATTTAAATTTTCTTTCAAGTTACCTTTTAACCTGCTTTCTAAAGAATCAGAATTTTCTTTAAGTTTATTTTCTAAAGAATCAGAGTTTTCTTTAAGTTTATTTTCTAAAGAATCAGAATTTTCTTTAAGTTTATTTTCTAAAGAATCAGAATTTTCTTTAAGTTTATCGTTTAAACTTTCTTTAAGTTTATTTTCTAAAGAATCAGAATTTTCTTTAAGTTTATCATTCAAATTTTCTTTAAGTTTATTTTCTAAAGAATCAGAATTTTCTTTAAGTTTATCGTTTAAACTTTCTTTAAGTTTATCAGAATTTTCTTTAAGTTTCCTTTCCAAAGCCTCAGTATTTTCTTTCATAATGGCTGCTACACGCAGTCCAGCTTCCTTTGAACTCTCCTCCAAACTCCTCATCATCCTCATCATTTCTTCCATAATTTCAATTATTATTCAAAGCTTAGGGGTATACAATATCGGCAAACACAAGCTTTTAACTAGAACAAGAAATATGAATAGCTAATTGGAACACTCTAATAAAATGAGATTTGTCCTAATGTCGACGTGATGGAAAAACAAAATTCTCTACTTTTACGAATTACATTTACCACAATATCACAAGAAAAATATGCAAGTTCTCAAATATCCTCCACCTGGATTCTAATAATGCGTATGTCCAGTCATCGAACGTTTACTACTGAATTTACTTGACGCCCTAATGGTTAAGCCATTATCAAAAATAATCAAACCCATTCTAATTATTAACCTGTTAAATTTTTAATTTTCCCCACTAATTGGGTTTCCTACTAATTTATTCATCCAAACCAGACATCTCTCAACTCCCAAAACATTTCTATAAAAATTATCACAATTTAAATCGGCATGCGATTGACCATGTCTAAAACGGGACCCACGTTCGAAGCCATTTCTCTCTCTATCTTATTTTATGTGCCCGTTTAGACCGGAGTCCGCACGACCACATATGCATTTTACCAATAATCAGTCAGCACGAGAGTCAAAATATCCCGGAGCGCCAGATGGGTTAAAGCAAATCGCAAAAACGACATCAAATGAAAAAAATGCTTTACTGATTTTTGGCTCAATGCAACAATAAGGATAGAAGGAGATTCAATTGGGTATAACACATCAAGTAAAATTATCTCAGTTTATTTTGAATTTAAAATTGACTGCAAAAATGCTCAAAGCAGCATCACTCACGTGTGGCGACCCACACTCCTATTTACACAATATACAGAAATTTTCCAAACACATTTGACAATTATTTTTGGAGACACAAGTCTGATTATTAGTCCTGTAGACTGTGTTCCAAAATTATTTATGATTAAATCCAGTTCAAATTTAATTGTCTCTACTGGAAATATCGTAGTTCACTGTTTGAATTTTTACATAATATTAACACTCGTAGAATAAATGTTCATAGAATTTTTAACTTTCACTTATTTTTCCAGTTTCAAAAATATATATTGTCGAAAAATATTATTATCATTGAATCAATACAAATTATTTGCACATATTAATAACATCTGAAAAGTATTTGACCTTGAGCATAGCATCGAAGAACTGTGCGAAGCACAACAAAAATTAATTGTTCTTCTGACATTAAACATTTCGAGAAGTGCCTCGATTATGAACTTCAAGTTCCTCACAAAATATATGATTTCTGAATCATCAACTTGATCAATAAATGGTTGAACCATTCAACTATTTGATTTTCCACTTGGAATCATTATTATGAAAAATATTTATATTCATGGCCATTTTAGCAATTTTCACAACTTGCAATTCTTCGACAGAATGCGGAAATAAGAATTATAGCTTCATGATAAATTCATTTAGTTCATGGCACTAGGATTGAAAATATCCTTCAAATTATTCGTGGTTATAGAATTATTTTTAATTGGCAGTGGCCCATTCTATTATTTGTGTAAGAACACAATATTACAACAACAACGGCAAAGGTCTTCCTCTGAAGAAGAATAAACAACTATCATGACAAATCCGGGTTCTAGCAAAATCAAAGTCTAAATGGAATTCGTAAACAAGGTTGAAATAAGAACTGATGGTTTCAAAGAAATAACCTTCGGGTTATTCATACGACGAAATGTGTGGCTCCAATACTCCTACTATAAACCTGAGCCATCGAACCTGCTATTTGATTGATGCTCGAAAAAACCTCTTCATTCCTGCGACTTAAACATGCGCACCTGGGAATGGCATTTCAACTACTCCACACATATAAATTTTCTTCCCAAAATTTATACAATAAATCAAGCCTCTGCTTGTTATCAACACTGGAAGATTAATAAACTTACAAGTTTATTTTATTTTACCATTCAGTTCAACCCGTGAATTTACCATACTTATGAAAATCTTTATTTCACTTTCGAGTGTATTTACGTCATGATTTTATATAAATACAAAAATATCCTATTTGATACAAATATCATTTGCTTCCCGTTTCATGCCTCTCCGTGTTATCTGAAAAATATACTTTGCTCATTGCAAATATTAACTGTTCAACCAGAACTGAAATGTTGGTTGAATGCGGGCTTGCTCTAACCACTCTCCTTCGGAAAATCTCCTGTTCCAAACTAGAAATGATTAAACTACTTCATAGGCTCTCTCTCAATACATATGATTATTATAAAATATAATATCCCAGAATTATTTAGAAAAATTATGAAAATTATTATTATTATTATTAGTGGATTATTATTATTATTATTAGTTATATTATTTTAAATATGTTTAATTATTATTTCATTATGTGAGAATCCACATGTTCGAACCTTCGAATATGGAAAAGATATCCATTCCTCAACAAAAATAATTATTAACTTTTACAGTTACATCGGCTGATTACCGTGATTTCCCAAAAATATGAAATATTCAAATAAATGCTCGAAATGCTCGGTCATCGATCCTAAACTGTTCTGAGTGCTGAAAATACTCAGAATAACTCTAACAAGTCTTGCGTAAATCATTGCAAGATTTAAATACGAAGAAAAATAAATGTGTTGGTCATCTGCCCAAAAATAGTTTGTTCCAATTAGCTAGGCATAATATAATTCAAATGTGGCTTACATTTCTTGATGGTCTTGAAGCGTAGTGAACCTGGTCTGTACCAGATTTATCCATAGACATGCCCTAGCGGACAAGCACGTATAATCCTTGTATCGGCCGCCATTATATACCCACAATCCGTCTAGTAAGACATAGTGGTAGTATCTCTTGACGTTTGAATTAACTGTTGTTCCATTTTAATATGGGCTTCTATCAAAGCCATAACAGTTTGTTTAAATGGGGTCAGATCTAAGTGATCTATTCTTAGATATGTCAGTTGTAACATAACTCACGGTAATCTTATCAATACAAGAAGACACTGACAGTCTAACCAATCAACGGCTGTTCTGAAGATCGTTCCCTGGGCATGGCTTCTCGCCATCTACCATGCGCTAAGCAACCTGTAGTTTCCCTTGCGTAGAATAATGAACACCACCGTGATAGACTGGTCTTCAGTGTACTGATAGATCGAAGTGGTTAACAAGTTACCAATATGAAAACTGACTGAAATGGACTTAAACATCCATGTATTAGGTTATTACTGGACTGTGACAAAGTACTAATTCTAGACAAAGTCTAGCATATGTCCATGTGAAAATAAAAATATTTCACCAGTGTTTGTAGAAAAAAATCAATCACCTCAGTGATTCTCCTTGCCGGAAACTTACTAAGTTCCACCTCGTAGCGCAGCACTTTTGTGACTATCACAACTTTGAAAATAACTTCTGCGTAGATCCGGCAACCATGTGCCTTGGCTCAGCGTAGTTGCACCTTGCTAGGCAAGTGCTTTTATTGAAGTGAGCTATCGATGCCTCGGCCGGCCGGCTTTTATTCAAAACTGCCAGGGTCACGCGTCATCAGCTGAAATCTGGAAATCATCATATCTCTGGTATCCCTGGTCCGATTTAATTGATACTAATTGCATTCTCTTTCATTTGGCCGTGCCAGTAATCTGATCCCATTCTCAAGTCTCTACTCCATGGTTAACTATTTAATCAATAAATAGCCTCGACCTCTGCTATTACTCGCTACGTCACTTGACATGCAAGTATCGGTAAATTCTTTCCAATTGCTTCGAGAAGCAATGTAGCGCGATATTCAAATATCTCAACTTTCAAAAGCGGCTGTAGCCTTTCCCTTGATATCTAGGTGTCTGAATCTTGGAATACCCATTCCTAGAGTTGGGCACAGTAAAGGATATCTCGAGGAAGGTCTCTGTAGAAAATTATTTAATTATTATCAAAGGAAGCCAAGCAGTAACGATTTTAGTGAAAAAGCCGAAAAAGGAACCTGGCGTCCGTGCGCTTTTTAAGCTTACACTGGGCAAACCGTTAAAAATATCAATATACTATGAGTGTAAGAATTGTTCAGCATGAAAAGTTCTACAAAAATGTCCGCGAGAGCATTTCTCTATCTTCAATACATCGCTCACAATAAGTGTTTTTACGTTTCCATTCCTTCCAACAATCTCAATTCAATTACTGATGCGACAGTTTAAAAGCTAGCTAGGGGCAAGCCTATCACCCCAGTTACAGCCTAGCTAGCGGGCATGCCTATTAAACCAGATAAAGCCAGCAGCAAACTATCGAGTCATGTTGAGTTAAGACTTCAGATAAGAGTGGTTGTGTTGGAGTTTCCCTGGAAGTGCAACTCGGCTTTTCTTCATTTCACATGTGAACGTTTCGTTCCGCAAAATACTGTACACAGTCAAGTTAAGATTGGATGAAAGGGGGATTTGTGTTTCATGCATCTCGTCATTCTTAAATTACATCTGACAAGCATTCGTTGCACATGCATCTCCATGTTAATATAATTAATAGTCCAGTCAGTGATTTTAACCCACCATGCCGAGACGTGAAACTGATATAGATCGTAGATCATTGACATCGAAAAGAAGCGCTTATCACGTAATGCATTCATAACTGTTCCTGGGCGAAGCCGGGGCGGGTTGCTAGTGATTTTATATTAGAATATTTTACTGTAGCTGTGACAGAGTGCCGAGACTGAGCGGCCGTGCCGTGTCCCGAGCACTTTAAGCTCACATGGTAAAATAGTGCCTAGCATTTGCTGCCTGGGCCATATTTCAGTATTTTAAATTGTTTTATGCAATGTACTGAAAGAAATAATATAAATTTAGCAAGGAATAGTTTATAATAACGGCATAATACGCTGAGTAAATGTTTATTCCAAGTCATTATTTTCTAGGCCGTTATACAAAAGGCTATTTATGACATTCGTCTAGCAATTGTCAGGCTTAACCTAGGGGGAATACATTCATTTTGTTATTTGTACTTGTATTTCTTATAGATCATTGCAGCTTGAAAATATAGCACCCTCGTATAACGTGCAGTTTAATCTATAGACATTATCTCTTCGTGGTAGTTTGGGCGACAGACGCTTCCCACATAAAGGTATGTCTTTCCAAAGGTTGGTAGAGAGCACCGATTGATCACATTAGTGATGTTTCACGAATTAGTTTTAGTCTTTCTCCTACAGATTTTTGTCTCCCCATTTTTACCATCAAATTTTCTATCGCATACGAGACCACCGAACGATGATAATTGTATTCAATATCATTATATATTAATAGATAACCTGTTAAGAATGTGTTATTGAATCGTCACAAGCACATTTCTAAAGTTTTCACCTGAGTGTTACAGTAATTCTGCTCGCAACTCGCGGCACAATCAGACTGACTGGCAAGTTGGCTGACCAGCTCCGACGCCCTGACACATTATGGTGTCACGGCTACCAGACGCATCTGCCTATCACTGCTCTGCATTCTAGTCATATGGGCCTTTCTGGAGCATTTTCGCCCTATTTAAGGGGCGTGCCTGCTACCTCCACTCTGCACACATCTTCTCTTCAACTTCGCGGCTACGCTGGTCGAGCTGCCAGCCAGGCATGTTCTACAGGGTGTATTTGATATGATGGAAGTCCATTACACTGGTGATAGAAGCTACTATTCTAAGCACATATCTTCATGAAATTTAGACGTATCTTAATTAGTGTAGGTGGAATTAAATCACAAAAATCGTCGGTTAATGTCTTGGAAAAGGTCTTAGGCTGCCTTCCCCTCAGCAGCACAGCTGACTTCTCCCCGTCACCCTCCCCTCCTACGCTGAGGAATGTTGACAAGAGTCTGAAGTCGAGTGACCTACTCACCTTGTCTGCCAATGGCATTGAAATACACAAACCGAGCCTATGAACAGCTGATTCACACCTTCATGGGGAGTGGCTACATGACTAGTGATGGTGGATCTGTTTAGGATTTTGCCAGCCTCGTGGCCTGTACATAGAAAATAGATATCCTAAAGATTTGGGTAATTAATTTAAGGAAGTGTTGGTCTATCTTTGTGTGAAGATAGTGCAACAACTGTAATAAATATATTAATAATACTAATAATAGTAATAATAGGCTTTTAGACACACTAACTTCTTTTATATTTCTTTTTGGTATGTCGAGTTGCCAGACTTTAGTGTACTTAGGATTTCTTGTATGTGCCATGAAATCCATGGACATGATCGTATTAGAACCCATTCATTTACTACATGACTGAACGTAGATCGCACCCTCGGGAAGGTTAGCACTCTACCGCCAGAACAACGCATGAAAAATCCACAGACTGCTTCCAGTCTCCGACCGGGTCAGGAATGGAATAAATGAAGCCCCCAGCTAGCGGCGAGGGTAAGAACTGTGCCGGCTGCCGAAGCCTGTCGCACTCCTCTGGGGCAATGATTAAATGAAACACAGATGAAATGAAATGATAGTGGAGAGTGTTGCTGGAATGAAATTTTGACAGGGAAAACCGGAGTACCCGGAGAAAAACCTGTCTGCCTCCGTTTTGTCCAGCACAGATCTCACATGGAGTGACCGGGATTTGAACCACGGACCCAGCGGTGAGAGGCCGGCGTGCTGCCGCCTAAGCCACGGAGGCTCCCAGAACTACACATGCTGACTCTTATTATTATTATTATTATTATTATTATTATTATTATTATTATTATTATTAGACTATTATTAATAGCATTATTAGCCTATTATTATTATTATTATTATTATTATTATTATTATTATTATATTTAATAACACTGTATTATAACAATGTATTTGTATTTTATTTTCATTTTCGTGTATTTTCATATGTATGTAGCCTACATTGTTGATTGACCACTAAACCAACACCCCCCTCTCCAGTTTATGGCCACCCCAGGGCTGGAGATGGGATGTGACAGTTCACAATATGAACATGTGGTACCGTACTAGTATTAAATCTTGGAAATAGTTTTCCATGGGTTCCCACTTCTACCCCAGGCAAATGCTGGGATTGTTCCTAACTTAAGGCCACGGCCGCCTTCTTCTCAATAACCATAACCGCTGGCAGTGCAGCCCATGAAGGGCCTAGGCCTACCAAGCGACCGCTGTCTAGCTTATTTGGCCTACAGATATTAGGGTGACGCGTGGTCAGTGCATCGGGTCCCCTCGGCCATTAATCTTGATTTTCCTGACTCGGGCACTGTCTCACTGTCAGACAGCTACTCAATTGCCCTCACGAGGCTTAGTGCACCGCGTTCCAGTCCTAACGTCAGTTTCTAATAACCCTGATTGAGCCGGGAATCGAACCCAGGGCCTCCGGGTGAGAGGCAGTTGCGCTGCCCCAACACCACAGGGCCGGCGCCTTCTTCCGAATCCTCACCTGAATTACAAATACCCACATTACTACAGAAACCACAAAAACACAGGTTATCACACAAATTCTACCCACACCCAGCTACATGGGGCTAAATGACAAAAAACGCCAAGCCTCTCAAACAAAATATCAAGTATTTTACTTTCGTCTTAAATGCCTAGTTATGAACAGATTATGGGATGTCGGAATTTTGTCACACTGCATTTCATTAAGTGAATGTTTTTAGTATTTTCAGAAACTAGTCAACAGAAGGTCCGACACGGACGCCGATGATACACCAGGGCTGAGTATAGAAATTATTTTATACATGAACATCAACCAATGAATTCCACACTTACAAAGTAGGCTACTCAATACTACCGGTCCTAACGTCCCAAGCCATTGCGTGCGTTGTCAACAACAACAACAACAACAACAAGAACAACGGCAATGCACATTTTCTTACGAGACGGTACCGCTTATCCTCATATCAGCTGATAGCCTACCACCCCTCAAGTCAACCGGTAAGGTCAATGCTCCGATTACGTAACAACTTCCCCTTCGCGCGTCGTTACACCTGGCTCCGCCTCGTTTCCCCCAGCCTGCCGCACCACTTTCTGCCTGATTAATTTCTGAAATAACTAAAAACATTGACTTTTTAATGATTAATTATCAATTTCAAGATAGGTGACAAATATTTTCCCTAGGAAGCTTAGAATAGTCTCTTCTATCACCAGTGTAACGGACTTCCATCATATCAAATACACCCTGTATAAGACGGAACTTTATCGTCTGCTCTGCCAATAACAACAATCATCTGCACCATTATGGAATCACTCCAACTACATTAGCTAGACACTTGGAGTGTCAGCTTATTCTACTTGGTAACTTAAAATACTAGTCCATGGAGTTCTATGCGTGTGGCATTCGCACCACTGTGATCAACTTCAAAGAAACCATCGCAGTCTCCTCTCCGCATATTACTTCTACCATCATTTTCAAAGAGGCCACTGCCTTTTTACTTGGATCCTGCAGCAGATGTTTTATGAGGCCACGGCCGTCTCATTTCTTGGAAGCATTTGCCAGATGATGATTATTCAGTGACCTGGTCACATCTCTGTGAGGTGTCTTTTTTTTTAAGAAGATTTAACATCCAGCTGGCTTGGGAGCTATTTTATTGAGCTAGCCTACTTCACTCCTGGATCTGCTCAACACGTTCAATACAAGATAGGCCTAAGTTAAGTGTTTCATCATATTTTTAAGTTTCTAGTAAAGAACTTTAATTCATGAACAATTTAGTATCCACAATTTACCGGATCAATCCCTTTTTCTTCTCAAGGTCAAATGTTGTAATCGCTATAAGGGCTTCTATTTAGACCCTTCCCTCTTTGTCAATTTCTCACATTTGTAATCCTGCCAAGTATGTGTGTACATTTCTTGTTTTTCTTTTAACGTGTTGTTATTCAATTCAATTTAACTGTGAATTCATGTTTATTGATGACTTAAATTCAATAAACGTCAATCTATTTATTGCAAAAGGGTGATGTTCTGTTTTTTTTTAATTTTTATTTTATTTTAGCGTATGGCTTTTAGTGTCGGGTGTGTCCGAGGATATGTTCGGCTCGCCAGAGTTTGTAGCTGCTTCTAGATGGACACCCATGGGGTGAGCTACAAGTACCGTCGCGTGTGGAGTGTTGTCTGGGGAGGAATGTTTGAATGTAAGGACGAGGAATTGGAAGGTAGCGGCTGTGGCCAGTAGTTAGGGACCAACCCCGGCATTTGCCTGGAAGGAAGATGGGAAACCACAGAAGACCATCTTCAAGGTTGCCGGCGGGGGGATTCAAACCTCCTCGCCTCCCGGATGTGAGCGGCTGCCTGCAGCCATGCCGTAACGACCACGGCTAACTCACCCGGTGATGTTCTGGTGGTACAACCCTTTGCTCACATCTTGGTTGTTCTTCAGTCTGCCTTTTCTCAGTTATTTTGTCCAAGCTGTTACTTGATGCGTTCTCCCTCAGGATAGAGTCTGGGCTAAACTACACCATCGATGATTAGTTCAGGCTGGGCGTATTGTTAACTCTCATAATTAACTCACGATATAATAGCACAATTAATGCGAAATTTTGTGAGAGGGGGCCTCGATACCGTTATTCATATCACACTGAATATAGCACGTGGCAGCCATCATGAAGTTATAAAATATACAAACCAATAACTCTATATATTTTAGAGATACAGGAGCATCAAAGTAGAACCATATATGGTCTTTATATCCAAAAGGCAAAGAACAACCCCACCATTCATTCAAGATGGTTGATGAGCATACTGTTAAAACGCCAAAATCAATAACTCAGGATCCAATTGTGCAATTAAGTCGAAACTTTGTAAGAGGGGAGGAGCATGTAAGGAACATCGCTTGCATTAGTCATAAGTCCATCCTACTCCATATAATACGCAGCTGCTCCCTTGAATATATAAAATCGACAATGCATTACAGTATTTATTACATTTACAATGACGAAACACAATAAATATGTGTTCTCGCATAAAATACTTTCTCTGCAGAAGGAGCAAGATAAATGATTCCATACATTCGATATGGAAGATGGACGTACTTTTCTAATGTTCCAATCAATTCCTCTTACAAAATTTCGAGTTAATTGCACAATTGGATCCTGAGTTATTGATTTTGACGATATAATAGTATCCTCACCAATTCCTCGGAAATAGAACGTAACTTAGTAAACGGGGAGTCTTATAAAGGGTACAACTCTGATCATTCATAACGATAACATTTAATTATACCCCTACAAAGAGTTATAGCGCTACTTATGTATTTAAGAGAAAGTAGGCTGCATGTCCCTTACTGAACATCTTGTTTGTATTTTGATGTATACAAAAAGGCAGAATTCCGCATGTTTAAAACGTCCATCATTCGCTACCTGGTGCAATTTTCCTAGGTCTCGATGGCGTGATTTATCCCTCAGACCTTGAAATTCCATGTACACCACAGCTTTTGAAAACATACTGGCATTTAACTGCTGAAGAAGAGAAGCAACGGAATAAGAGGAAAATGGAGGAAAAAAGATGATTCGAGTTTTAAGGAGCTTAACATCGAAGTTATCGGCCCAGGAAACAAGAGCAGAGGAGCTCAGGACCCCACGTCTGAATCACGAGAATTTTATTGTGAATTTATGCATCGGTATTTTCATCGCTTATTTCTCGCTCTTCATTAGCCTAATTTCGATCTTTGTAAAAAATTACAGTACACTTATTAGATCTACACGGACCAATTGCCCGTGAGTCTGTGTGTATAACCCCTCCTGTATCATTTCTAACATGATGAAACCAAATTGAACCAAATTTGGTACAGAGGTAGCACCAGCAAAATAGACCTTAGTGTTATGTCTTATATTGCCGACATCGTAACCAAAACGGCAGCCATCCACATGTTCAGAGCTTACATTTAATTACGACGAAACTAATAATCGGATCTCTACCAAAATTTGGAAAAGCATACCATCATGTGACAAGCGTCTGGTGCCCAAATACAAGGTCATCAGCCAAACAATTTCAAGATGGCGCCCGTGTGAAACATGCAAACATTAGGACTATAATGTATAACATATGATCCAATGAATCAATCTTCACAGTACTATGCATTCAGATTGTTTTATATAAAGACCCTCTGTTACCAACGTTATGACTATATGGCATGAATATGACTCACAGCCGCCATCTTGAATTTATAAAATATACAAATAAATAACTCTCTTAAGAGTTACAGTAACGAAATTTAGTGACAAGGTAGGACCATATCGCCAAGGCAAAGGAACAGACTCTCCATGCATTCAAATTGGCGGTTGCGTGAACTATTGAAACTTTTAAACCGACAAATCAGAATAAAATTGGGTAATTAAGACGAATCTTGCCAAGAGGTGAGCATCATATAAGAGCTTTCACCTGCGTTAGTTGAAATGATGATCACACTGAATATAATGCGCATCGGCCATCATGAAATTTCATAATTTCAAAATAAATTATTAACTTTTGGTATCCTACAGCTTTATTAACGAAATTAAATAATAAAGTAGAAACTTATAAGTCGCTTCGTACGCCTAAAGCAAGATAACATTGACTCTATAGATTCAAGATGGAGGCAAAGCGTGCTATTAAAGTATATAAATTAGTCACTCAGTGCAACTTGGTAGAATACGAGTGTTATACAAGGAGCGTCAGTAGTGTTAGTGATAAATTTATCACTCTGAATTCAGAGCGCATCGGCCATCATGAAATTTCATAATTTAAGAGTTAGTAACTTTCTATGTGTTAGAACTATGATTACGAAAATTATTGAAATATAGAGTATCGTTTGCCCAACGCAAAATAACAACGATTTTCGAGATGGCGGCTGAGCGTAATATTAAAGCGTAATAGTGAATCATTCGGAATAAAACTGCGCAATTAAAAATAAATTTAGTAAGAAAGAATTAACAATAGTGGATGCTGAAATATGGCATATGAATAACACATTGAATACTACACGTGACGGCCGTCCTGAAAATATATAGAATATGATAATGAATAATTCAATGTATTTTTAAGATATAACAGCAAAAAATAAATGTAAATTTGGACCTTGTAAGTAACTACCTATGCCCAAGTGAAAAGAACAGTGATTCCATACGTTCACGTTGACATCTGGGCTTATTCTTAAGACTTGTATATTAATAACTCACGATATAATAGCACCACTAACGTGAAATTTAGTGAAGGAGGAGTACCATACAATAGAGCTCGCTACCATTATTCAAAGTAATATCACACTGAATATAGCACGCAACGGCCACCTTAAAACTATAAAATACACAAACCAATAACTCTACTGTATATATTTTAGAGATACAGTATATGAAATTAGAATTTTAGTAGAACACTTTATGGGCTTTGTATTCCAAAGACAAAAGAACACACCCGCCATATATATTCAAGATGGTGGTTGAGCATACTATTATAACTTCAAAATCAATATATCTGGATCCAATTGCGCAATTAACACGAATCATTAAGAGGGGAGAAACAGATAAGATACCTCGCTTGCATTAGTCATGAAACTATCCCATTGCATATAGCACGCAGCCGCCAAGTTGAATATAGGAAGACATATCGGCAATCCACTATTTATTTAAGTTGCGATGAGGAAACGCAGCAAATGTTTAGTATCACATCAAAGGCTTTGTCTGCAGAAAGCACAAGGTGAACGATTCCATACATTCCAGATGGTGGATGGGCGTCAATTGTATCAGCTTGTAGAGGAGGTCACCCAGATACAGTTCTTCCAAAGATCTCAGTGAAAAGCCTGCGAACGTGATCGGATTCACAAACTTATTGCATTTGCTGATCTTCTCATTGTAGCCTATTTCACTCCGCGCCGTAGCCGTATGCGTTAAATCGCGCACCACGATTGCGGCGGGGAGCTGTATCAAGTCCGTAGATCCATGGTTTGAATCCCGGTGCTGGGTGTGGTTTTCCCCAGGTGTTTCCTCACTCCCTCCGGGCAAATGACGTATTCCAAGTCCAGAGATACCTAGCCCAATCCTTCACGCAGATAATTACAGAGACGTAAGGGAACAAGGCACCAAGATGGTCCAAGCAACTAAAATGAATTCGCTACAAAAATAAAATGTGTTTCGTTGCAGATCATTATTATTGAATCGCAAAATTCTGGTGGGCGTTTCTAACTGACAAATGGAAACTACGTTGTACGTGCAGAAAGTAAGTTCCGTTTAGCAATAAATTATTTAGATCGTAGGCTATCGCGGCTGGTGTCTAGTTTATCATCGAGGCTTACAGGATAGAGCCGCGTCGTGTATCCAGTTTTCCAACGTCTTGGCTGTCATTGCAACAGCCTTAATCATGGGTAGGTACGAGTGGATGTACGTACTGAAACTGACGGTTATTAGCAGACAGACGTACCTGCTTGCCCTGTATTGACGTCACGCTGCTCCCTGATTGGTCCCTACCCCTGCCAGTCACGAGCTAGGAGAACTTTCCAAGTGTTGCTAAGTCTGAAACTATTTTCGCGATTGAAATTATTGGGATGCTTCACGACATCTATTGCCTCTCTAATTAACCTGTTTTGATATCCAGGAATTTTAGCAACAGTTTAGGTCTTATCAAATTCGATGGCGTGTCTCGGGACGTCAGCATGTTTAGCTATTGCAGATCTGTAGTTCATCTGTTTTGTGTCTCGATATGCTCTGAAATTCTAATGGAAACGTGTCTTTTTGTTTGCGCTATGTAAACCTGTCCACAGGAGCAAGGCACTTTGTAAACTCCTGCGTCCTGGTTCGGCTGCTTTATCTCGGTTGATTTACGCACCACTTGCGTCAGCTCGTTTATTGGATGCATCACCGTTGTCACATTGTGTTTCCTTAGCAACCTGGCGATTCGATCTGTCAACCCTTGTACATATGGCAAAAAGGCTTTATGGTATGGTCTATCTTCGTTCTTTTTGTCAATTCTTCGACTTTGTTCTACATTCCGTGTGCCCCTATTTATCTGTCCGTTGCTGTAACCATTAGCTAGAAGCGTGTTCCAAACCCGTTTCTTCTCTTCATTTACGCTATCCTTATCGCAAATGTGGTTGGCTCTGGTGAGGAGTGTCCTAGCTACCATTTCTTTCTGCGATGGAGGATGACTTGAGTTAGCATGTAGGTACCGATCTGTGTGAGTATATTTCCTATATACCCTGTGTCCGAGCGTGTTATCTGTTAGTTTATAGAGCAGAACGTCTAAGAAGGCCAGCTGATTATTTTCTTCTACTTCCAATATACGGTTGATGCTTGGATGCCTGGAGCACATGAAGTCTAGAAAGTCCTGAATTGCGGTGTGTCCATGTTCCCATATCAAAAAGACGTCATCTACGTATCTGAACCAACACTTAGGCTTCAATGGGCTCTCCTTTATCGCCTCTTCTTCGAAGTTTGCCGTGAACACGTTGGCCAGTAGTGGCGAGAGGGGGGATCCCACGGCTGCTCCCTCCGTTTGTTGAAACATCTGCCCATTGAATACGACGACTGTGAAGTTAACGCAGTGTTCAGCTAATTCCACGAAGTTCGTTGGACCTCCTGTGGCTGTAAGTTGTTCCCTGATTAACTGTGTGGCGTCAGGTACTGGAACCCTGGTAAATAGGAACTCCACATTGAAACTTGCAGTAGATCACTGTCGCTCAGGTTTATACTCGCTATGACCTATATAATGTGCTGCGAGTTTCTTAAGTGAGAGGTTGGTGGAGGGCATAATGGCTGTAGGACTTGGTTCAAATATTTAACCAGAGCGTGAGTTGGGGACGCTATGGTGCTGACTATAGGCTTCAGAGGCACATCGGGCTTGTGTATTTTGGGTAGGCCATAGAACGTGGGAGTTCTTGAGCAGCGAGGTACTAGGGATTTCTGCTTCTCTTCTGGAATAGATGACTTCTTAATTATCCGCGTCGTCGTTAGTTGTATCTTCCTTATGGGGTTCTCCGGGATCGCCTTATACGCTGTGAACATTATCCACGTAGTCTTGGGTGTCGAATACAACCGTAGCATTCTCTTTGTCTGCGGGTAAAATCGTAAAGCTTTCATTACTTCGTAGCCCTTTAAGGACCTGACGTTCTTCTCTGCTGATGTTGCTTGCAACGGGCCTGGCATGTTTCAATCGCGAAGATGGTTTCAGTGTTTCAGACTTAGCAACACTTGGAAAGTTATCCTTGCGGAGGGACGCGGACCAATCAGGGAGCAGCGTGGCGTCAATGCATGGCAAGCAGGCACGTCTGGCTGGCAATAACCGTCAGTTTGAGTATGGACACCAACTCGTACTTACCCATGATTAAGGCTGCTGCAATGACAGACGAAACGTCGAGAAACAATCACCGATACACGACGCGGCTCCATCCTGTAAGCCTAGATGATAAACTAGCAATAAAATATATTGTTGGTGTTGTTAGAGGCTTGGATATCGTGGTCATTTCATCCAGTGTGTGTAGAAGCTATTGTGATAACCTGTGTTAATGTAGTGTATGTAGTAGTTTGTGTAGACTATTTGTAATTACGGTGAGGATTGGGAAGGAGGTGGCCGTGGCCTTGAGTTACGAACCATCCTGCCATAGAAGTAGTAGAAGTGGGAAACAACGGACAACTAATTCTAGGATAGCAGAGGTCGGAATCTAACCCACCTGGTCTCAATTTCGCCTCACAAGGCTGAGTGTACCCCGTTCCAGCCCTCAAACCAGGCAAGACGAGTACAGATACAAACAGACTATCCCTCAACATAACTCCCACCATATTTGGAGGCACTTGCCATACCCCAGTGTGGCACAAGTATTTGTAAGCCTTCTTATAAAACGTTGCCACCTGAAGTAGTGATCTGGAAAGTTGAGGATAGTTCGTAGAAAGATCCGATAGAGTAAACCTACGTCTTCCCTTGACGCGTTTCTCAACTCCACAAACCAAGTCTTCATTAACCAACGATGGACGCCCACTTCATTCGTCATCGTGCACTTGATCGTATCCTTCATTGAACTCTCAGACCCATCTCCTTACCATTGAATCACTCATCGCATTTTCTCCGTACACCTCGCAAAATCTGTCGATGAATGTGGACTGGTTTAGTGTTCTTCACATTCAGAAAACGAATGACAGATCTAATCTCACAAGCTTGCTCTTAATCACAAACCAATACTGATATTCTACCGACAATAAATCCCAAGGTAATCTGTACTTACTGTAATTCTCTGAACTTGGATACCAAGTTTTATCATTCTATCGTAACAACTGCTCCGCAGGGAGCATTTTAGAGAAATTAAAACACAACAAAAACAAGATGTTCAGTACAGAACATTTAGCCTACTTTCCCCTACATGTATAGTTATAACTCTTTGTCTTTATCAAGGAATAGGCTCATGTTCTTGTGATGAACGTTAAGAGTTGTGCCCTAAGTAACACTCTCCGTTTACTAAGTTTCGTTGCAATTCTGATTCGATCATTAGAAAAGTACACCCATCTACCGTCTTGAATCTATGGAATCCTTTATCTGGCGCCTTCTGCAGAGAAAACCTTTGATGTGAGACTACATATTTGCATCGGTTCGTCCTTACAACTGTAATAAATAGTATATTGTCGATATTAATGTCTTATATATTCAAGATGGCGCCTACGTGCTATATGCAGTGTGATACACTTATGACTAATGCAAGTGAGGTATCTTATCTGTTTCTCCCCTACTACATAATTGGGTCTTAAATGCGCAATTGAATCCTGCGTTATTGATATTCAAGTTTTAATACTATACTCAGCCACCATCTTGAATATAAGGAGGGATTTTTTTCTTTGGCATACACAGTCCATATACGCTTCAACATTAATGCTAAATTCAGATATTGTATCTCTAAAATATATAGAGGTATTTGTTTGTATATATTACAATTTCAAGATAGCCGCTACATGCTATTGTCAGTGTGACATTACTATGAATACTGGCAGCAAGGTCTTTTATAAGGTACCCAACAATAAGAAAATATCACGTTAGTTATGCAGTTATATCATGAGTTAATGATATTGAAGTCTTAAGAGTACGCCCAGCCGCCTTCATGAACGTATAGAGTCGCTGTTATTTTGACTTGGTCATCGGAAGCCACTTACAAGGTCATACATCTCTGCTGATTTTCGTAGTTGTAATTTAAAAGTACTTTGTGTTATTTATTATGATGTTCCAAATTGTCAAGATGACCGCCGCGCGTTGTATTCAGTATGTTATTCTTATGGCTCATGTCAAAAATGCCCCTTATATGGTACCTCTTTCTTACTAAGCTTCGTCTAATTGAGCAATACCATTCTGAATGATTCACTATTGCGTTTAAATATTGCGCCAGGTCAACATCTTGAAAATTTGAAGTCACTCTTATTTGGTTTGGGCATGCGATACTCCATATAGGTTTCTACTTCATCACTTATTTACATTATTGTAGTTCTAAAACATAGAAAGTTGTTTATTTTTAAATTAATAATGTTCAGGATGGCCACTGTGTACTATATTCAGTTTGATAAATTTATCACCAACACTACTGACGCCTCTTATATAATACTCCTCTTCTATCAAGTGTCACCTTAATTGTGCAATAATATCCTGAGTTACTAATTTGTCTATTTTAATAGTACGACTAACCGCCATCTTGATATATGGAGACACTGTTCTTTTGCTTTAGGCATACGAATTGATTTAAAAGGTTCTAATGCATTACTAAATTTCGGTATTAGAGCTCTAGGATACCGAATGTTATTCATTTATTTAGAAATTTCAAGATGGCCACTGTGCACTATATTCAGTATGATAATCTTTTCAACTATCGGTAACGCAGGTGAGAGCTCTTATATGATACTCTCCTCTTGGCAAGATTCGTCTTAATTACCCAATTTCATTCTGAGTTGTCGATTTAAATACGGTATTCTATTAGTTTGCCCAGCCGTCATCTTGAATGTATGAAAAGTATGTCCTTTTGCCTTGGCTATACAAGGCCGCATATATGGTCCTACCTTATCCCAAAGTTTCGCTACTGTAGCTCTTATGTGTTGAGAGTTATTAATTTTAATATTTTGAAATTTAAAATGGCGGCTGCACGTAACATTCTGTGTCATGAAGTTATCCCGTTGACAACAGAGGGTCCTTATATAAATCTATCTGAATGCCAAATACTGTGAATATTGATTCATTGGATCATGCGTTATAGTTTATAATGCTTTTGCATGATTCACATGGCCGTCATCTTGAAATGGTTTGGCCGATGACTTTGTAGTTAGGACGCCAGACGATTTCCACATAAAGATATATTATTCAAAAGAACTAGTAGAGATTCAATGATTAGTTTGTATGTAATTTTATTTAAGGTTTGAACATTTAGGAGGCCACCATTTTGTTTTGGTTAACATGGCGATAATACTGAGGTGCCCTTTGCAAGTGCTTCCCCTGTACTAAATTTGGTTCAATTCGGGTTTCGTCGTGTTTGAAATGATAGGGGGCGGGGGCAGCCACACACACACATACACAAACAGACACATGAATGTTTGGCCCGTGTAGATCTCATAAATATATTTCCATTTTTTACAAGAATTGAAAGTAGTCTAAAAATTAAATGACATATTCATGTCACAATAAATACATCCCTAAGTACTCTGTTCTGAAGATATCGAAAAGTTTCTTATTAATAAGCTATTTATAGAGCATTCATTAGTGAATGAAATGAACGCGGAAGCGAGCAGGTGAGGGAAGTACGCCAGGCTCATTAGCTATTGTCCCTCACAATGCACAATTGGTTCTTTCCGATTTCAAAGGGAAATGGCAATGAAAAGAAGGAACAAAATTAATTCTCTCTAACAGATGAAATATACAATAAGCTGTTAAAATTGTTAAAGATGACTGCTGTGTTGTTTATCACGGGATGGTCGAACTGCAGAGAGTCCAGTTAGCTTAAGCGAATGGGTTTGGGAAGCCAGTGGGGGTAGGCAACCTCTCCTGATTTGTTGGTTAAGCCATGAGTTGACTGACAGCTGCGTACACCTGGACCCCGGGGAGTCTCCGTATTTATAATCAGTTCACCTAACATGTTATCCATGTACAGTCAAAGAGGTGGAGACTTGCGTGTTATAGGAACACATACATTTTGTAAGTTTGAATTGTATCAACGAGGCCAAAAGTGCAGGTGTTCAAACAAGGAATGTTCTGCACATTTATTTACGAATGCACCTTGTTTTGTAGCAGAATACATAAAAGCAATTTGGTTCCCACGATGTCGTTCTAAAGTTCATACTGCAGGCTGTAACTTGCATACAAAGACATTTTTACGAAGCTACAACATAATAATTAAAATGTGCAGATCTGAATGGTAACTGTGAAACACAAGAAAATGGCTGAAATCAAATTGTATTACTTGCAAGGCTCAAGGAATCCAGGAATCTGTAATAATGCCAAAACTTGCTAATGAATAGTATTGAATACGTCTTTGAGATGAGTAGATAGAGAAGAATAACGTGAATATCAGCGCATGTTGACACATTCCGGCAACATTTACCTTCACGTCCTGTTTGGAGGAGGGGCAGTGAAACATGCCTCAGACAACTTCCCCTTGTAGGAATTTCCTGTGGAGAGAACCCATTAGCGCATCTCGGTATCACCCATTTATCTTGCTGGAATGAGGTTAGTTGAGTAATATGGGTAGTTCGTAAGTTATACAGCTACGTTCGAGAATTCGGTTCAGACTCACTGTCTACTGATGGAGTTATACCGTTTTTGTTTTCTTTTACAAAATCCGTGAAAAATACGAAAATTACGAAAAAGAAGTACTTTATTACTATACATTTCACAACAATGGAGTAGACCATCTCGAGGTGCAGAGACTAGCATTCCTGCCTATCGCCCTGGAGGTCAGAATTCGATTCACAGCTCTGGCTAGAAATTTAATTCTGGTCTGAGGGATGGAACGGGATACACTCAGTCTCGTTAGGCAAAACTGAGAGGAGGTGGGTTCGATTTCCGCCTCAGCCATCCTGGAAGTGGTCTTCCGTGGTTTCCCACTTCTACTCCAGGCAAATGCTGGGATGATTTCTAACGTACTGTCTCCGTCCGATTCCTCACACGAATTACAAATACACATAATAATACAGCCATCACAGTAACACATGTTATCAGACAAAATTCCAAACACACGCACAAGTAAACGATGCCCAAATCCCTCATCTGAAACAACAACAATGGTGCAAAAGGTCAGTGTTGAAGGTCCCAGCAGACAATCACGGTTTTCCATGGATCTATCTAAAGCTTTCTTGGACTCAGGAATTCCGCTTTTGAAACTGAAAAACCAATCCTTCAGGAAGTTTCTTCAGAAGTACACTAAAGAAGAGGATTAAGCAGAATCCACGCTATGCAAAACTACTTTCAATGTTTGCGTTGAAGAGGCCCTGAAGAAGTTTCGAAACGCAGTTGTAGATAAGAGAATCTGGATCTCCAATAAAGAAAATACGGATACCGTGGGACTTCACATGGCCAACGTCAGAATGAACTATCATCAGTATTTCGTTTGACCACAAAAGAGATGCAGAAAGAAAATGCCATTTCCATTTCCCAGATGCGGCACCTTACATGAAAAAATCAGCTTAACCCTTGAAAGTGCTCTTCCCGAAACAACCCCATGCTATATGTCCAGCCCAATGGCTATACAGGAAGTTTACATCGTCACGTGAATGAGTTAGTATCTACTCAGTCTCGTGAAGCAGAACTGTGAAGAAAAAGTTTTGATTCCCATCTCAGCTGTTCTAGGACGGCTTTACCTTGATTTCCCACTTCTACTCCAGGTCAATACCTGGATAGATCCTAGGTACCGTCATGGAATTCGCCTTGCGTAGAAGTGGGAAACCACGGTAAAACTTTCTAGGATGACTAAGGCAGGAATCGATCCCACTGTTCTTAGTTCTGCCTCATGAGGCTGAGTGAATCCCGTTCCAGTCTTGAGAGCAGAAAAGAATTATTAGTACAGCCAGGAATCGAAATCTGGCCTCCTCGGTGACAGCCAAGAATACTAGTCACTACGCCATGAGATGGACCCTTACAGGATATGCAGATTCGAAGTTTTGGACTATTTTATTCCTAGCATGAATTCATGGTTATAATATCGCATATTTCTGTTAAAAATATGCAACAATCTGAGATTACCAGTTTCTAAGGGATGAGTGGACGAGCCCAGAAAAAAACAATTCAAATACGACTGAAGAATGTATTTCCAATGCTATTGAGTCTGTGTACATACATGCTACTTAAGAATTTACGTTTCCAGTTAAATATGTACTGCTCGAGCGAAGGATGGTGGGTGTACAGAAAGTGCAGGGGCTGCGGCGTATGCGGCCACGGGAGCGGCTGCTAGATGTGGGGCAGCATAAGCGGCAAGAGCGGGAGCGGCAGCATATGCGGCGACTGGTGCAGCGGCAAGAAGCGGTGCAGCCAGGGCACGGGACTGCAGGTTGATAGCTGAAGCGAAGGGTGGCACGTTGTAGGGAACAGCTCGAGCATAAGTGGCCACCGCTGCGGGTGCGGCTACAACTGGAGCCGCAGCATAAGCTGCAGGGGCCACAACACCGGCCTGTGCGGTACTCATGGCCAGGAGGACGATGCAGACGGTGGTCTGGAAAGAAAAAATAACAATGAATATGAATAATTCTTGTCAGATTAGTACCCATGGATCCATGATCCACACAATATGTGTTTCAAAACAAATTATTGTTGTTAGTCTTTTCTTACCTATAAGAAGCATAAGATGATATGATAGGACAATATATAAGTGGTATATGTTGAACAAGTATGTACTGCTCGGGTCTTAGCTGCATGAACTTGAGAGAAATGTGCATCGCGGACTATGAGTAGTGGTGTTAACGAGTGATGAGGTTTCTCGGTCCGTGCATAGTACAGAACCAAATACATTGGTAGGTGACTCACTCATTCCCAACACCACAGTGGTTTGAGCAACGGCCCAATGTTAGCAGTATTGGAATAGAAAGGAATACCATATATCACGTTGGGCTGTTGACAGTCCCTTCTCTTCTCGCCTGACCCTTCCCTCCTCTTTCTCCTCATCCCGCAAGTTCATAGAGCTTGGACCCGAGCAGTAGTGTCCCCGATATGACATGCCGTCAAAACATTTGCAAGGCGTCAGGGAAAAGTCATGCTGAAACGACGTCAGAAGGCAGAATATGAACCCTAGCTCGAGAGTTTACTGCATCAAGACACTGGAAACTCAAGTACGAATATTGACATTCAATTTAAGAAGCTGGACTGGTCTAGAAAGTCGAAATTTATTTTATACATTATTATATGGAATAATATGACTGAAATATGACTGGAATTATTATTATTATTATTATTATTATTATTATTATTATTATTATTATTATTATTATTATTATTATTATTATTATTATTATGAAGAAAGATGACAACTTGAGAGAAATGGGAATAGTTCTGATTTCATCTAGAAATTATAGAGGTCACTAGTATGGCGTCCTCAGTTGAGAGGAAGTTTCAATGAAACGAAGACTTCATTTTGTAGAACGAGCGGCACGTGGTGAACAATTCTTTCATAGCACAGGAGTTACGCGGATGATATTGCTTTCTTAGTGCGGACGACCCGCAGAATACATCATTACGAGCACGGAACGTCTTAATGATTAATATTATACTCGCATTCTTATCGGGAATGGAGCGGTGAGAACATTATTCACGCAGGAAAAGTTGATATTTAACAGCAAAGTCACCGGTACAGTAAAGAATTTGTTAAAAGCAGGTACGATTGGAAGTAAATACGTACAAGTTTCGTGGTAGTGAAACACCATTTAAACCAGCGTCTTTCAAATACAGACGGAAAAGGAAACATCCCAAGCAGGCGAGAACCGCAACCAACCAGGCATTTTCGTCATTCAACTGGATATGATGAAGACAGTTGAAGACTGTGTGGTTGAACCCTAGTGTGTTGAAGCGGCTAGTGATGACTGATGAGTTAACACCAGCTCTGTTTTTGTTGTTAATTATTTTAGGAACTTTGCGGCATCGTGGTCATGTATCCCCGTACACTTGGGTGTGTGTAGAATTTGTCTGATAACCTGTGTCACTATGGTGCCTGTACTAGTATGCGCATTTTGTAATTGAGGTAGGATTTGGGTGGGAAGCGGCCATGGCCAATCAGGCATTTGCCTGGAGTAGAAGTGGGAATCCACGGAAAACCACTTCCAGGATGGCTGAGGTAGGAATCGAACCCAGCTATTCTTAGTTTGCCTCACGAGGCTGAGTGTACCCTGCCCCAGCCCTCAGAGCAGAATTCAATTTCTTGGCAGGGTTCAGGGGGGCCTGATGGTGTAGTGGTTTGTGACATCATGGTCAATGAAGCCTCGTATGCTGAAGAACTGTGTCATTGCGATGGCTGTACGGTGGATCGATGGTTGAATTCCCGGACAATGCTTGTGAGATTTTCAAAGTGAAATATCACAGCCTGAGGTTTGGATTCCACGTAGAAATGTAGGTCCCGTGGCTAATAATCAAGAGATTAACGGTCACGTAAAGCTGCAAGCTTCCTTTTCTTGGCATAGCCAGGAATCGGTGACAGCCAAGAATGCTAATCACACTTACATTTCTTTAGCCTACTGTGCGTTCCATTTTCATGTGGCAAAAAGTCTTAATGCCATTGCATAAACCAGTTTTGCGATAAAATTAATATGCTGCATATTTCAAGCAGTTGTGTTGCATATTTAACTATAATAAACTTCCCATATATTGTAACGGCGTGTGGCTAATGATAGAGGTTTTTCACATCGCCTTGGAGACTGCTGATGATACTCACCAGCTTGCTGGAAGACATGTTGTAAGTGTGAGTGAGTATGTGCTACTGTATCCTCATCGTTAGCCACGACCTCTTATATACTGTACGGTAGCAGTTGGCGCGAGCCCAGGATGTGTCCGTGACATAACTCTGAGAACACCATACTTCAACCACGAATTCTGTCATCCCTTAATATTGAATCTCCATATTTTAGCCTATTTTCATTTATGAAAAAATAAGCTTATGAGATCACCTATTGTCCGTGTGTGTATGTGACTGTGTGTGCGTATGTGTGTGTTTGTTTGTTTGTTTGTTTGTTTGTGTGTGTGTCCCTAATAACTTCTAAACGGCTGGAGCGATTTCAATGAAACTCGGTAAGGTCATAGCACCATGTCCACCGACCCCGACCGTGCCCTTCGAATTTAATTACGTCTCACCAATCCAACATGGTGGCTGTGCGAAATATTTTATCGGCATTCTAAATCTCCAAAACTATTACCGATATCACCCTGAACGTTTGTACGGCGATAAAGGGCAGTACTAGAAGTTCACTTCTGAGACTTTCAAAAACCTGTTAACTACAAAACGAACATGGCGGCCAAGCGAATTTGAAACTTTTCAATAAACTTTTCTCGCGATTTTACCATCCAAACGCAAAGGAACTTGGTACAGCAAATGTGTATATACATTGTAATGCTCTGGCATTTAATCTAGTTCAATTGTTTACATAACCTCAAGATGGCGGCTGTGCAAAATATTTCACCGGTATTTTATATCTCCGAAACTATTAGAATACGGATATCACCCTGAAATTTTGTACGATGATAAAGGGCAGTACTGCAAGTTCATCTACGTAACTTTCAAAAAGTTGTAAAGTACAAAACGAACATGGTGGCCACGCGAAGTTGACACATTTTAATATACTTTTCTCGCGATTTAACCATCTGAGTGCGGTAAAATATGGTACAGTAAATGTTTAGACACATTGTAATGCACTGGCTCCTATTTTAGTTCAATTGTTTACATAACCTCAAGATAGTGGCTATGCGCAATTTGAAAATTAAGTTTTAATTTCTTGTGTCGTAATCATGCGATTGAAGTGACAGTTTGAATAATGAACCTACGCAATAATTTGCATTTAATGGTACATAACTACAGTATATGGCCTATACATATAACAATCCAACATGGCGGCCATCCGAAATATTTAGACGGTTTTCAATATCTACGAATCTATTACAGCAATCAAACTGAATGTTTTTAATGTTCATAGAGGCTATGAACATACACACATCAAAAAAAGTTTTGCATCACCTCGGTTCCCAGATCTCCGGCATATAGACGTTGACTGTGTATATTGTATCAAAGATACAGTCCCTTTGACTGTTCATAGATGTCACTAAAACTGCTCAAAGATGTAAACAACCATGCATGAGCAGGGCCTATTAGACGGAGGGGGTACGACAGCCGATCAGTTCCAGTCATTCCACCAGGACGAAGGTACGCTGCTCATGTTGTCTGTAGTTCTACCATGCCTAGAAGGTCAATACCGCAGTTCGATCGCGTCCGCATTGTTACTTTGTGTCAAGAAGGGCTCTCAACAAGGGAAGTTTCCAGGCGTCTCAGAGTGAACCAAAGCGATGTTGTTCGGACATGGAGGAGGTACAGAGATACAGGAACTGTCGATGACAGGCCTCGCTCAGGCCGCCCAAGGGCTACTACTGTAGTGGATGACCGCTACTTACGGATTGCCGCTCGGAGGAACCCTGACAGCAATGCCACCATGTTGAATAATGCGTTTCGTTCAGCCACAGGACGTCGTGTTTCAACTCAAACTGTGCGCAATAGGCTGCATGATGCGCAACTTCACTCCCGACGTCCATGGCGAGGTCCAGCTTTGCAACCCCGACACCATGCAGCGCGGTACAGATGGGCCCAACAACATGCTGAATGGACCCCACAGAATTGGCATCACGTTCTCTTCACCGATGAGTGTCGCATATGCCTTCAACCAGACAATCGTCGGAGACGTGTTTGGAGGCACCCTGGTCAGGCTGAACGTCTTAGACACACTGTCCAGCGAGTGCAGCAAGGTGGTGGTTCCCTGATGTTTTGGGGTGGCATTATGTGGGGCCGACGTACGCCACTGGTGGTCATGGAAGGCTCCGAAACGGCTTTACGATACCTGAATGACATCCTCCGACCCATAGTGCACCCATATCGGCAGAATATTGGAGAGGCATTTGTCTTCATGGACGACAATTCTCGACCTCATCGTGCACATCTTGTGAATGCGTTCCTTCAAGATAACGACATCGCTCGACTACAGTGGCCAGCATGTTCGCCAGACATGAACCCTATCGAACATGCCTGGGATATGTTGAAAAGGGCTGTTTATGGACGTCTTGACCCACCAACCACTCTGAGAGATTTACGCCGAATTGTCGTTGAGGAGTGGGACAATTTGGACCAACAGTGTCTTGATGAACTTGTGGATAGTATGCCACGACGAATACAGGCATGCATCAATGCAAGAGGACGTGCTACTGGGTATTAGAGGTAGTGGTGTGTACTGCAATCTGGACCACAAATGCTGAAAGTCTAGCTGTATGATGGTACAACATGCAATGTGTGGGTCTCATGAGCAATAAAACGAGCTGAAATGTTGTTTGTGTTGATCTCTATTCCCTTTGTATTTAAAGGTTCCGGAACTCTTGGAACCGAGGTGATGCAAAACTTTTTTTGATGTGTGTACATTCACCTATGGGACTTTCAATAACCTGTTGAGCACAAATCCAACATGGCGACGACGTGAAATATAAATATTTAAATAGATGTTTCTCGCGATTTAACCATCCGAGTGCAGTGCAACTTGGTACGGTAAATGCTTATACAAATTGTAATCCACAGGCATCTAATTTATTTCAATTGATTTCATAACCACAACATGGCATCTGTGCAAAATTTTAAAATTTCGTTTTTGTTTCTTGTGTCCTAATCATTCGATTGAAGTTTCAATACTGCACCTACACAATGATCTTCATGTAATAGTACATAACTCTAAGACCTACATATATAAAGATCCAACATGTCGACCATCCGAAATATTTAGACGGATCTCAATATCTACGAATCTATTACAGCAATCAAACTGAAATTTTGTATGTTGATAGAGGCAAATACCATAAGTCGGATATATGAAAATAGGCTGTATAGTTCTTTACGGAACTAATTGTTTTAAGTGTAATATAAAGAAGACAACTCGTACCGCATCAATAATGTGTTTCACAATACACACTTTCTTCACGAGCTAAGGTTTCATTATAGAAATCCACCTTTTAAGACTACGGGGTATGTATTGAGAATCCGGTCCCAAAGCTTCTGGGTTCGATTCCTATCTCTGCCAAGGAATTCAATTCTGGTCTGAAGCCAGGAATGGGGTACACTCAGCTTCGTGAGGCAGAAGAGAGTTAAAGTGTGTTGGATCCCCTCCTCGGCGAACCTAAAAGTGGTATTCCGGTACACTTAGCCTCGTGAGGACGAACTGAGATAAAGTGGGTTGGGTTCCGTCCTCGACGAACCTAAATGTGGTATTCCAGTACAGTCAGCCTCGTGAGGCAGAACTGAGATAAAGTGGGTTGGGTTCCCTCCTCGGCGAACATAAAAGTGGTATTCCGGTACACTCAGCCTCGTGAGGACGAACTGAGATAAAGTGGGTTGGGTTCCCTCCTTGGTGAACCTAAAAGTGGTATTCCGGTACACTCAGCCTCGTGAGGCAGAACTGAGATAAAGTGGGTTGGGTTCCCTCCTCGGCGAACCTAAAAGTGGTATTCCAGTACACTCAGCCTCGTGAGGCAGAACTGATATCAAGTGGGCTGGGTTCCCTCCTCGGCGAACCTGAAAGTGGTATTCCGGTACACTCAGCCTCGTGAGGCAGAACTGAGATCAAGTGGGTTGGGTTCCCTCCTTGGCGAACGTAAAAGTGGTATTCCGGTACACTCAGCCTCGTGAGGACGAACTGAGATAAAGTGGGTTGGGTTCCCTCCTTGGCGAACCTAAAAGTGGTATTCCGGTACACTCAGCCTCGTGAGGACGAACTGAGATAAAGTGGGTTGGATTCCCTCCTCGGCGAACCTAAAAGTGGTATTCCGGTACACTCAGCCTCGTGAGGCAGAACTGAGATAAAGTGTGTTGTGTTCCCTCCTCGGTGAACCTAAAAGTGGTATTCCAGTACACTCAGCCTCGTGAGGCAGAACAGATATCAAGTGGGTTGGGTTCCCTCCTTGGCGAACCTAAAAGTGGTATTCCAGTACACTCAGCCTCGTGAGGCAGAACTGAGATAAAGTGGGTTGGGTTCCCTCCTCGGCGAACCTAAAAGTGGTATTCCAGTACACTCAGCCTCGTGAGGCAGAACTGATATCAAGTGGGTTGGGTTCCCTCCTCGGCGAACCTAAAAGTGGTATTCCAGTACACTCAGCCTCGTGAGGCAGAACTGAGATAACGTGGGTTGGGTTCCCTCCTCGGCGAACCTAAAAGTGGTATTCCAGTACACTCAGCCTCGTGAGGCAGAACTGAGATAAAGTGGGTTGGGTTCCCTCCTTGGCGAACCTAAAAGTGGTATTCCCGTACACTCAGCCTCGTGAGGCAGAACTGAGATAAAGTGGGTTGGGTTCCCTCCTCGATAAACCTAAAAGTGGTATTCCAGTACACTCAGCCTCGTGAGGCAGAACTGAGATAAAGTGGGTTGGGTTCCCTCCTTGGCGAACCTAAAAGTGGTATTCGAGTACACTCAGCCTCGTGAGGCAGAACTAAGATAAAGTGAGTTGGGTTCCCTCCTTGGCGAACCTAAAAGTGGTATTCCAGTACACTCAGCCTCGTGAGGCAGAACTGAGATAAAGTGGGTTGGGTTTCCTCCTTGGCGAACCTAAAAGTGGTATTCCAGTACACTCAGCCTCGTGAGGCATAACTGAGATAAAGTGGGTTGGGTTCCCTCCTCGGCGAACCTAAAAGTGGTATTCCAGTACACTCAGCCACGTGAGGCAGAACTGAGATAAAGTGTGTTGGGTTCCCTCCTCGGTGAACCTAAAAGCGGTATTCCAGTGCACTCAGCCTCGTGAGGCAGAACAGATATCAAGTGGGTTGGGTTCCCTCCTTGGCGAACCTAAAAGTGGTATTCCAGTACACTCAGCCTCGTGAGGCAGAACTGAGATAAAGTGGGTTGGGTTCCCTCCTCGACGAACCTAAAATTGGTATTCCAGTACACTCAGCCACGTGAGGCAGAACTGAGATAAAGTGTGTTGGGTTCCCTCCTCGGTGAACCTAAAAGTGGTATTCCAGTACACTCAGCCTCGTGAGGCAGAACAGATATCAAGTGGGTTGGGTTCCCTCCTTGGCGAACCTAAAAGTGGTATTCCAGTACACTCAGCCTCGTGAGGCAGAACTGAGATAAAGTGGGTTGGGTTCCCTCCTTGGCGAACCTAAAAGTGGTATTCCAATACACTCAGCCTCGTGAGGCAGAACTGATATCAAGTGGGTTGGGTTCCCTCCTCGGCGAACCTAAAAGTGGTATTCCGGTACACTCAGCCTCGTGAGGCAGAACTGAGATCAAGTGGGTTGGGTTCCCTCCTTGGCGAACCTAAAAGTGGTATTCCGGTACACTCAGCCTCGTGAGGACGAACTGAGATAAAGTGGGTTGGGTTCCCTCCTTGGCGAACCTAAAAGTGGTATTCCGGTACACTCAGCCTCGTGAGGCAGAACTGAGATAAAGTGGGTTGGGTTCCCTCCTTGGCGAACCTAAAAGTGGTATTCCCGTACACTCAGCCTCGTGAGGCAGAACTGAGAAAGAATGGGTTGGGTTCCCTCCTCGATAAACCTAAAAGTGGTATTCCAGTACACTCAGCCTCGTGAGGCAGAACTGAGATAAAGTGGGTTGGGTTCCCTCCTTGGCGAACCTAAAAGTGGTATTCCAGTACACTCAGCCTCGTGAGGCAGAACTAAGATAAAGTGAGTTGGGTTCCCTCCTTGGCGAACCTAAAAGTGGTATTCCAGTACACTCAGCCTCGTGAGGCAGAACTGAGATAAAGTGGGTTGGGTTTCCTCCTTGGCGAACCTAAAAGTGGTATTCCAGTACACTCAGCCTCGTGAGGCAGAACTGAGATAAAGTGGGTTGGGTTCCCTCCTCGGCGAACCTAAAAGTGGTATTCCAGTACACTCAGCCACGTGAGGCAGAACTGAGATAAAGTGTGTTGGGTTCCCTCCTCGGTGAACCTAAAAGCGGTATTCCAGTGCACTCAGCCTCGTGAGGCAGAACAGATATCAAGTGGGTTGGGTTCCCTCCTTGGCGAACCTAAAAGTGGTATTCCAGTACACTCAGCCTCGTGAGGCAGAACTGAGATAAAGTGGGTTGGGTTCCCTCCTCGGCGAACTAAAAGTGGTATTCCAGTACACTCAGCCACGTGAGGCAGAACTGAGATAAAGTGTGTTGGGTTCCCTCCTCGGTGAACCTAAAAGTGATATTCCAGTACACTCAGCCTCGTGAGGCAGAACAGATATCAAGTGGGTTGGGTTCCCTCCTTGGCGAACCTAAAAGTGGTATTCCAGTACACTCAGCCTCGTGAGGCAGAACTGAGATAAAGTGGGTTGGGTTCCCTCCTTGGCGAACCTAAAAGTGGTATTCCAATACACTCAGCCTCGTGAGGCAGAACTGATATCAAGTGGGTTGGGTTCCCTCCTCGGCGAACCTAAAAGTGGTATTCCGGTACACTCAGCCTCGTGAGGCAGAACTGAGATCAAGTGGGTTGGGTTCCCTCCTTGGCGAACCTAAAAGTGGTATTCCGGTACACTCAGCCTCGTGAGGACGAACTGAGATAAAGTGGGTTGGGTTCCCTCCTTGGCGAACCTAAAAGTGGTATTCCGGTACACTCAGCCTCGTGAGGACGAACTGAGATTAAGTGGGTTGGATTCCCTCCTCGGCGAACCTAAAAGTGGTATTCCGGCACACTCAGCCTCGTGAGGCAGAACTGAGATAAAGTGTGTTGGGTTCCCTCCTCGGTGAACCTAAAAGTGGTATTCCTGTACACTCAGCCTCGTGAGGCAGAACAGATATCAAGTGGGTTGGGTTCCCTCCTTGGCGAACCTAAAAGTGGTATTCTAGTACACTCAGCCTCGTGAGGCAGAACTGAGATAAAGTGGGTTGGGTTCCCTCCTCGGCGAACCTAAAAGTGGTATTCCAGTACACTCAGCCTCGTGAGGCAGAACTGAGATAAAGTGGTTTGGGTTCCCTCCTCGGCGAACCTAAAAGTGGTATTCCAGTACACTCAGCCTCGTGAGGCAGAACTGATATCAAGTGGGTTGGGTTCCCTCCTTGGCGAACATAAAAGTGGTATTCCAGTACACTCAGCCTCGTGAGGCAGAACTGATATCAAGTGGGTTGGGTTCCCTCCTTGGCGAACCTAAAAGTGGTATTCCAGTACACTCAGCCTCGTGAGGCAGAACTGAGATAAAGTGGGTTGGGTTCCCTCCTTGGCGAACCTAAAAGTGGTATTCCAGTACACTCAGCTCGTGAGGCAGAACTGAGATCAAGTGGGTTGGGTTCCCTCTTTGGCGAACCTATAAGTGGTATTCCAGTACACTCAGCCTCGTGAGGCAGAACTGATATCAAGTGGGTTGGGTTCCCTCCTTGGCGAACCTAAAAGTGGTGTTCCAGTACACTCAGCCTCGTGAGGCAGAACTGAGATAAAGTGGATTGGGTTCCCTCCTCGGCGAACCTAAAAGTGGTATTCCAGTACACTCAGCCTCGTGAGGCAGAACTGAGATAAAGTGGGTTGGGTTCCCTCCTCGGCGAACCTAAAAGTGGTATTCCAGTACACTCAGCCTCGTGAGGCAGAACTGAGATAAAGTGGGTTGGGTTCCCTCCTTGGCGAACCTAAAAGTGGTATTCCAGTACACTCAGCCTCGTGAGGCAGAACTGATATCAAGTGGGTTGGGTTCCCTCCTCGGCGAACCTAAAAGTGGTATTCCAGTACACTCAGCCTCGTGAGGCAGAACTGAGATAAAGTGGGTTGGGTTCCCTCCTTGGCGAACCTAAAAGTGGTATTCCAATACACTCAGCCTCGTGTGGCAGAACTGTGATAAAGTGGGTTGGGTTCCCTCCTCGGCGAACCTAAAAGTGGTATTCCGGTACACTCAGCCTCGTGAGGCAGAACTGAGATCAAGTGGGTTGGGTTCCCTCCTTGGCGAACCTAAAAGTGGTATTCCGGTACACTCAGCCTCGTGAGGACGAACTGAGATAAAGTGGGTTGGGTTCCCTCCTCGGCGAACCTAAACGTGGTATTCCAGTACACTCAGCCTCGTGAGGCAGAACTGAGATAAAGTGGGTTGGGTTCCCTCCTCGGCGAACCTAAAAGTGGTATTCCAGTACACTTAGCCTCGTGAGGACGAACTGAGATTAAGTGGGTTGGATTCCCTCCTCGGCGAACCTAAAAGTGGTATTCCGGTACACTCAGCCTCGTGAGGCAGAACTGAGATAAAGTGTGTTGGGTTCCCTCCTCGGTGAACCTAAAAGTGGTATTCCAGTACACTCAGCCTCGTGAGGCAGAACAGATATCAAGTGGGTTGGGTTCCCTCCTTGGCGAACCTAAAAGTGGTATTCCAGTACACTCAGCCTCGTGAGGCAGAACTGAGATAAAGTGGGTTGGGTTCCCTCCTCGGCGAACCTAAAAGTGGTATTCCAGTACACTCAGCCTCGTGAGGCAGAACTGAGATAAAGTGGGTTGGGTTCCCTCCTCGGCGAACCTAAAAGTGGTATTCCAGTACACTCAGCTCGTGAGGCAGAACTGAGATCAAGTGGGTTGGGTTCCCTCTTTGGCGAACCTATAAGTGGTATTCCAGTACACTCAGCCTCGTGAGGCAGAACTGATATCAAGTGGGTTGGGTTCCCTCCTTGGCGAACCTAAAAGTGGTGTTCCAGTACACTCAGCCTCGTGAGGCAGATCTGAGATAAAGTGGATTGGGTTCCCTCCTCGGCGAACCTAAAAGTGGTATTCCAGTACACTCAGCCTCGTGAGGCAGAACTGAGATAAAGTGGGTTGGGTTCCCTCCTCGGCGAACCTAAAAGTGGTATTCCAGTACACTCAGCTCGTGAGGCAGAACTGAGATCAAGTGGGTTGGGTTCCCTCTTTGGCGAACCTATAAGTGGTATTCCAGTACACTCAGCCTCGTGAGGCAGAACTGATATCAAGTGGGTTGGGTTCCCTCCTTGGCGAACCTAAAAGTGGTGTTCCAGTACACTCAGCCTCGTGAGGCAGAACTGAGATAAAGTGGATTGGGTTCCCTCCTCGGCGAACCTAAAAGTGGTATTCCAGTACACTCAGCCTCGTGAGGCAGAACTGAGATAAAGTGGGTTGGGTTCCCTCCTCGGCGAACCTAAAAGTGGTATTCCAGTACACTCAGCCTCGTGAGGCAGAACTGAGATAAAGTGGGTTGGGTTACCTCCTTGGCGAACCTAAAAGTGGTATTCCAGTACACTCAGCCTCGTGAGGCAGAACTGATATCAAGTGGGTTGGGTTCCCTCCTCGGCGAACCTAAAAGTGGTATTCCAGTACACTCAGCCTCGTGAGGCAGAACTGAGATAAAGTGGGTTGGGTTCCCTCCTTGGCGAACCTAAAAGTGGTATTCCAATACACTCAGCCTCGTGTGGCAGAACTGTGATAAAGTGGGTTGGGTTCCCTCCTCGGCGAACCTAAAAGTGGTATTCCGGTACACTCAGCCTCGTGAGGCAGAACTGAGATCAAGTGGGTTGGGTTCCCTCCTTGGCGAACCAAAAAGTGGTATTCCGGTACACTCAGCCTCGTGAGGACGAACTGAGATAAAGTGGGTTGGGTTCCCTCCTTGGCGAACCTAAAAGTGGTATTCCGGTACACTCAGCCTCGTGAGGACGAACTGAGATTAAGTGGGTTGGATTCCCTCCTCGGCGAACCTAAAAGTGGTATTCCGGTACACTCAGCCTCGTGAGGCAGAACTGAGATAAAGTGTGTTGGGTTCCCTCCTCGGTGAACCTAAAAGTGGTATTCCAGTACACTCAGCCTCGTGAGGCAGAACAGATATCAAGTGGGTTGGGTTCCCTCCTTGACGAACCTAAAAGTGGTATTCCAGTACACTCAGCCTCGTGAGGCAGAACTGAGATAAAGTGGGTTGGGTTCCCTCCTCGGCGAACCTAAAAGTGGTATTCCAGTACACTCAGCCTCGTGAGGCAGAACTGAGATAAAGTGGGTTGGGTTCCCTCCTCGGCGAACCTAAAAGTGGTATTCCAGTACACTCAGCCTCGTGAGGCAGAACTGATATCAAGTGGGTTGGGTTCCCTCCTTGGCGAACATAAAAGTGGTATTCCAGTACACTCAGCCTCGTGAGGCAGAACTGATATCAAGTGGGTTGGGTTCCCTCCTTGGCGAACCTAAAAGTGGTATTCCAGTACACTCAGCCTCGTGAGGCAGAACTGAGATAAAGTGGGTTGGGTTCCCTCCTTGGCGAACCTAAAAGTGGTATTCCAGTACACTCAGCTCGTGAGGCAGAACTGAGATCAAGTGGGTTGGGTTCCCTCTTTGGCGAACCTATAAGTGGTATTCCAGTAGACTCAGCCTCGTGAGGCAGAACTGATATCAAGTGGGTTGGGTTCCCTCCTTGGCGAACCTAAAAGTGGTATTCCAGTACACTCAGCCTCGTGAGGCAGAACTGAGATAAAGTGGGTTGGGTTCCCTCCTTGGCGAACCTAAAAGTGGTATTCCCGTACACTCAGCCTCGTGAGGCAGAACTGAGATAAAGTGGGTTGGGTTCCCTCCTCGATAAACCTAAAAGTGGTATTCCAGTACACTCAGCCTCGTGAGGCAGAACTGAGATAAAGTGGGTTGGGTTCCCTCCTTGGCGAACCTAAAAGTGGTATTCCAGTACACTCAGCCTCGTGAGGCAGAACTAAGATAAAGTGAGTTGGGTTCCCTCCTTGGCGAACCTAAAAGTGGTATTCCAGTACACTAAGCCACGTGAGGCAGAACTGAGATAAAGTGTGTTGGGTTCCCTCCTCGGTGAACCTAAAAGCGGTATTCCAGTGCACTCAGCCTCGTGAGGCAGAACAGATATCAAGTGGGTTGGGTTCCCTCCTTGGCGAACCTAAAAGTGGTATTCCAGTACACTCAGCCTCGTGAGGCAGAACTGAGATCAAGTGGGTTGGGTTCCCTCCTCGGCGAACCTAAAAGTGGTATTCCAGTACACTCAGCCACGTGAGGCAGAACTGAGATAAAGTGTGTTGGGTTCCCTCCTCGGTGAACCTAAAAGTGGTATTCCAGTACACTCAGCCTCGTGAGGCAGAACAGATATCAAGTGGGTTGGGTTCCCTCCTTGGCGAACCTAAAAGTGGTATTCCAGTACACTCAGCCTCGTGAGGCAGAACTGAGATAAAGTGGGTTGGGTTCCCTCCTTGGCGAACCTAAAAGTGGCATTCCAATACACTCAGCCTCGTGAGGCAGAACTGATATCAAGTGGGTTGGGTTCCCTCCTCGGCGAACCTAAAAGTGGTATTCCGGTACACTCAGCCTCGTGAGGCAGAACTGAGATCTAGTGGGTTGGGTTCCCTCCTTGGCGAACCTAAAAGTGGTATTCCGGTACACTCAGCCTCGTGAGGACGAACTGAGATAAAGTGGGTTGGGTTCCCTCCTTGGCGAACCTAAAAGTGGTATTCCGGTACACTCAGCCTCGTGAGGCAGAACTGAGATAAAGTGGGTTGGGTTCCCTCCTTGGCGAACCTAAAAGTGGTATTCCCGTACACTCAGCCTCGTGAGGCAGAACTGAGATAAAGTGGGTTGGGTTCCCTCCTCGATAAACCTAAAAGTGGTATTCCAGTACACTCAGCCTCGTGAGGCAGAACTGAGATAAAGTGGGTTGGGTTCCCTCCTTGGCGAACCTAAAAGTGGTATTCCAGTACACTCAGCCTCGTGAGGCAGAACTAAGATAAAGTGAGTTGGGTTCCCTCCTTGGCGAACCTAAAAGTGGTATTCCAGTACACTCAGCCTCGTGAGGCAGAACCGAGATAAAGTGGGTTGGGTTTCCTCCTTGGCGAACCTAAAAGTGGTATTCCAGTACACTCAGCCTCGTGAGGCAGAACTGAGATAAAGTGGGTTGGGTTCCCTCCTCGGCGAACCTAAAAGTGGTATTCCAGTACACTCAGCCACGTGAGGCAGAACTGAGATAAAGTGTGTTGGGTTCCCTCCTCGGTGAACCTAAAAGCGGTATTCCAGTGCACTCAGCCTCGTGAGGCAGAACAGATATCAAGTGGGTTGGGTTCCCTCCTTGGCGAACCTAAAAGTGGTATTCCAGTACACTCAGCCTTGTGAGGCAGAACTGAGATAAAGTGGGTTGGGTTCCCTCCTCGGCGAACCTAAAAGTGGTATTCCAGTACACTCAGCCACGTGGGGCAGAACTGAGATAAAGTGTGTTGGGTTCCCTCCTCGGTGAACCTAAAAGTGGTATTCCAGTACACTCAGCCTCGTGAGGCAGAACAGATATCAAGTGGGTTGGGTTCCCTCCTTGGCGAACCTAAAAGTGGTATTCCAGTACACTCAGCCTCGTGAGGCAGAACTGAGATAAAGTGGGTTGGGTTCCCTCCTTGGCGAACCTAAAAGTGGTATTCCAATACACTCAGCCTCGTGAGGCAGAACTGATATCAAGTGGGTTGGGTTCCCTCCTCGGCGAACCTAAAAATGGTATTCCGGTACACTCAGCCTCGTGAGGCAGAACTGAGATCAAATGGGTTGGGTTCCCTCCTTGGCGAACCTAAAAGTGGTATTCCGGTACACTCAGCCTCGTGAGGACGAACTGAGATAAAGTGGGTTGGGTTCCCTCCTTGGCGAACCTAAAAGTGGTATTCCGGTACACTCAGCCTCGTGAGGACGAACTGAGATTAAGTGGGTTGGATTCCCTCCTCGGCGAACCTAAAAGTGGTATTCCGGTACACTCAGCCTCGTGAGGCAGAACTGAGTTAAAGTGTGTTGGGTTCCCTCCTCGGTGAACCTAAAAGTGGTATTCCAGTACACTCAGCCTCGTGAGGCAGAACAGATATCAAGTGGGTTGGGTTCCCTCCTTGGCGAACCTAAATGTGGTATTCCAGTACACTCAGCCTCGTGAGGCAGAACTGAGATAAAGTGGGTTGGGTTCCCTCCTCGGCGAACCTAAAAGTGGTATTCCAGTACACTCAGCCTCGTGAGGCAGAACTGAGATAAAGTGGGTTGGGTTCCCTCCTCGGCGAACCTAAAAGTGGTATTCCAGTACACTCAGCCTCGTGAGGCAGAACTGATATCAAGTGGGTTGGGTTCCCTCCTTGGCGAACATAAAAGTGGTATTCCAGTACACTCAGCCTCGTGAGGCAGAACTGATATCAAGTGGGTTGGGTTCCCTCCTTGGCGAACCTAAAAGTGGTATTCCAGTACACTCAGCCTCGTGAGGCAGAACTGAGATAAAGTGGGTTGGGTTCCCTCCTTGGCGAACCTAAAAGTGGTATTCCAGTACACTCAGCTCGTGAGGCAGAACTGAGATCAAGTGGGTTGGGTTCCCTCTTTGGCGAACCTATAAGTGGTATTCCAGTACACTCAGCCTCGTGAGGCAGAACTGATATCAAGTGGGTTGGGTTCCCTCCTTGGCGAACCTAAAAGTGGTGTTCCAGTACACTCAGCCTCGTGAGGCAGAACTGAGATAAAGTGGATTGGGTTCCCTCCTCGGCGAACCTAAAAGTGGTATTCCAGTACACTCAGCCTCGTGAGGCAGAACTGAGATAAAGTGGGTTGGGTTCCCTCCTCGGCGAACCTAAAAGTGGTATTCCAGTACACTCAGCCTCGTGAGGCAGAACTGAGATAAAGTGGGTTGGGTTCCCTCCTTGGCGAACCTAAAAGTGGTATTCCAGTACACTCAGCCTCGTGAGGCAGAACTGATATCAAGTGGGTTGGGTTCCCTCCTCGGCGAACCTAAAAGTGGTATTCCAGTACACTCAGCCTCGTGAGGCAGAACTGAGATAAAGTGGGTTGGGTTCCCTCCTTGGCGAACCTAAAAGTGGTATTCCAATACACTCAGCCTCGTGTGGCAGAACTGTGATAAAGTGGGTTGGGTTCCCTCCTCGGTGAACCTAAAAGTGGTATTCCAGTACACTCAGCCTCATGAGGCAGAACTGAGATAAAGTGGGTTGGGTTCCCTCCTTGGCGAACCTAAAAGTGGTATTCCATTACACTCAGCCTCGTGAGGCAGAACTGAGATAAAGTGGGTTGGGTTCCCTCCTTGGCGAACCTAAAAGTGGTATTCCAGTACACTCAGCCTCGTGAGGCAGAACTGAGATAAAGTGGGTTGGGTTCCCTCCTCGGCGAACCTAAAAGTGGTATTCCAGTACACTCAGCCTCGTGAGGCAGAACTGAGATAAAGTGGAGTTGGGTTCCCTCCTTGGCGAACCTAAAAGTTGTATTCCAGTACACTCAGCCTCGTGAGGCACAACTGAGATAAAGTGGGTTGGGTTTCCTCCTCGGCGAACCTAAAAGTGGTATTCCAGTACACTCAGCCTCGTGAGGCAGAACTGATATCAAGTGGGTTGGGTTCCCTCCTTGGCGAACCTTAAAGTGGTATTCCAGTACACTCAGCCTCGTGAGGCAGAACTGAGATAAAGTGAGTTGGGTTCCCTCCTCGGCGAACCTAAAAGTGGTATTCCAGTACACTCAGCCTCGTGAGGACGAACTGAGATAAAGTGGGTTGGGTTCCCTCCTTGGCGAACCTAAAAGTGGTTTTCCGTGGTGGCTTACTTCTATTCAAGCCAAATGTCGAGATGGCTGCTAATTTAAGGCCACGACCATCCCCATCCCATTCCTAGTCTCAATGACAAACACACCCATTTCTACGGACACCACAATTACACAGGTTATCGGTCAGATTCAAAATATACACACCCAAGTACAATTGGCTGAGTAACCAATATGTTGCAAGCCCATAAATGAATCAACAACTACAACAACAATTTCAATATAGAAAGCTTTCAACTATCTCCTGATATTCCCCAAAGGGCTCACAAGTATTAGGACGTTGATTGGTGACCATGGGACGCCAGCTGAGAACGGCATTGCTTCCTCTTACTTTTCCAGGCTCCTCTCTACAATTTTCCTTGCTCGACTCTTCTTCTTTTCCGACCTCGACTGTTTTACGTTATCCGGGGCCTAGGGCCTTAATTGGCCTTTGTATTTTCCCTGATACCCTCACTTTTTATCAGAAGGTATCACGGTTCGTGAGCTTTGGGTTTCGCAACCCCGAAGTATTCCTGAACTGGGTGCATTTTCCCCTTTCTCAAGTGATTTTAGGACCTTCCCCTCTTCAACTACTTTCCAAGTTCCTCAATCCTCATTCGCCTAGGGTTGAGCGCATTCCTGTCCATCTCCTTAATTTCCTTCAATAGCAACTGTAACCAGCTTCGCCCGGGTGAGCTACTAGCCCCACCTCTTCCCCTGAAGTCATGTACGTTTATTACATCACTCTTTGGGTATAACAGAGACAAAACTGTACTTTAGAGAGATAATCGGCCAGTGAGAAGCAATCATTCAAACGCATGTTGCCACGTTGGTGGCTGGACATTTATTTAGCTGTCATTTAATTCTCCCAAGGCTATGGTGCAGAAAATCCATCAATCTCTGAGATCTTCAAACATTAGTTTTTGACCCACATAGTTCTATTTCTCGCATGAGGACGCATAAACTGAGTTTTGTCTGGTTCTTCTACGATAAACTACCATTATAATTGAATGGGTACTCCCATAACCTGTATTTAGTGGCTGATTCGTCGAAATTGAGATTGTTGTTTAGAGGCAATTAAATTCATTATTATTATTTTATCAATATTATTGTTATCGTTATTATTACTTAATAATTAATGATTATCTTAAATTAGCTAGTAAACCTTCTTGAATAATGAAATGAAAATAGTCTTTGTATGGTACTAATGCTTGCCCTGACTTAAATGAAAACTTCCATCGTTACTCAAGATAACTGATATCAACACACCTTCAGCACTGGAAAACATGTGTGCAATTTTACACGATGAGCCTTATCTACAATATCTGAATTCAACACTATGGAATTGTATACCATACAATTTAGTTCATGGTACTGGTTTGTCAGTTTATCCAGAGACCGGTTCAATAGTACGTCAGTAAATCATGTTTCTTTGCGGAAATATGCATGCGTATAATCAATAATTTACGATACCTACAATAGAAAATTCTGGCAGATGACCTTGTTGTTCCACCTCATACCATCACTACAAAGAGATATTCCGTGCCTGAATTAGAGCTGGTAATAATTGATCTTCGATTAAAAATCGATTAATCGATTCTTTTTAAATTGATCGGAAACGATTAATCGAACATTATTTCAATCGATTAATCGATTAACCGAAGAATCACCGACAGTAGTGGCTACGCGGGCTAAAGCTCCGCATTAGGTCAAGGGGCCAAGCTCTCTGCTGACCCGGTTGACGCGTGGGTTCGAGCCCCACCGTCAGCTGTCCTTGAAATGGTTTTCCGTGGTTTCCCATTTTCAACACCAGGCAAATGCTGGGACAGGCCACGGCCGCTTCCTTCCACATCCTTGCCCAGTTTCATTCATCTTCATCCTTTCCATCTCTCATCCCGACGCGCAGGTCGCCCACGGGCGTCGACTAGAAAGACCTGCACTCGGCCTCTCAGGAGGCTACACGAAAAAAAAACCGAAAAAAAAAACGAAAAATCGTTTAATTGCTTAGTAGACACGAGATAGGAAAATAAGTTTTGAAATTTGTTTAAATAAGAAGTCATCGCTTAAGTTGAGTTACGCTAATTTTCGGAATGATGTATAGACAGACATCTATAAAAGTTAAATTTTGCGTAAAGATACGTGTTCTTCCTTGTTTATGTTAACAACAACCAAATAACAGTCAGTGACCGTGAAAGAGCAAACATCAATAAAATTGGTAAGGGTTTCAGAAAAAGCAGAGAAGAGTTTTCAGCAAAGCTTTTGAATCTTGTTCAATTTTTGTTTGGAAGGCTGTTTACAATTTAGGACAGGAGCATTTTTGTTGTGTTCGGTTTTAGCCTAGTTTCCACAAAGACCTATCAGTTGTAACTCTTCAGTCGGTCAACTTGAATTCGCCCAATGACTGGTGTATAATATAATATGAATTATAAGTAAATAACACTCCTGGAAACATTACACGTTTTAGTTATGATCACTATTACGTCGCCACACTCGAAAGCTCCGAGTGGATAAGAGATTTCACGAGCCCTTCATCCAGGAAAGCCACCAACAGCAAGGAGGTTCAGCAATGTTTTGGGGTGGAATCGTGTTCGGTCGACGTACGCTCCAATTCCTATCCACGGTAACATGACTGGTCTGGTGTATAGAGACAACATTCTTGAACCTGTTGTTACAGGATTTGCTGCCACAATGCGTGAGGGCTTCCCACTAGTGGACGATAATGCTCGTGCCCATCGAGCTAGGGTGGTCAATCAATTCCTTCAGATGCATGTCATACAGAGAATGGAGTGGCCTGTCTATTTCTGCGGACATGACCTGTATTGAACATGCATAGAAAGAGCTCAAGAGGGCAATTTCGCACCGTCCCAATCCTCCAACAAACAAAGAGCAACTAATTGAAGGTGCTGTCCAAGAATGGGATAATCTGCCCCAAACCACGTTGGATTCGTTGGTGCCCAGCATGCTTTAGAGTTCGTGGTGGCCATACACGGTATTTATATGTCCCAATATGAAAAGGACGTTTGAGAGCTCAGTCCAACAATATCACTTTTGTTATTCGTTGTGTGTTTCTGTCTCTTTTGCAAAGCAGATTATGTGTTGTTTTTCTTTGTATGTATCCTATATTGTGTATAATATGATTACATACACATAGCCAAATAAACAAGTTACTAAATCACACTATGCAAAACCTTTTTTGAGCACTGTATAAGTTTAGTTTGTTTAATAAGGGTTTGCGAATTACGTATGAGTATTATGATCGTGTATACAAATTAGAATAACACGATATAATAACTAAGAAAATAAAATTAGAGCATGTACATGAATTCTACACACATCAAAAAAAGTTTTGCATCACCTCGGTTCCCAGATCTCCGGCATATAGACGTTGACTGTGTATATTGTATCAAAGATACAGTCCCTTTGACTGTTCATAGATGTCACTAAAACTGCTCAAAGATGTAAACAACCATGCATGAGCAGGGCCTATTAGACGGAGGGGGTACGACAGCCGATCAGTTCCAGTCATTCCACCAGGACGAAGGTACGCTGCTCATGTTGTCTGTAGTTCTACCATGCCTAGAAGGTCAATACCGCAGTTCGATCGCGTCCGCATTGTTACTTTGTGTCAAGAAGGGCTCTCAACAAGGGAAGTTTCCAGGCGTCTCAGAGTGAACCAAAGCGATGTTGTTCGGACATGGAGGAGGTACAGAGATACAGGAACTGTCAATGACAGGCCTCGCTCAGGCCGCCCAAGGGCTACTACTGTAGTGGATGACCGCTACTTACGGATTGCCGCTCGGAGGAACCCTGACAGCAATGCCACCATGTTGAATAATGCGTTTCGTTCAGCCACAGGACGTCGTGTTTCAACTCAAACTGTGCGCAATAGGCTGCATGATGCGCAACTTCACTCCCGACGTCCATGGCGAGGTCCAGCTTTGCAACCCCGACACCATGCAGTGCGGTACAGATGGGCCCAACAACATGCTGAATGGACCCCACGGAATTGGCATCACGTTCTCTTCACCGATGAGTGTCGCATATGCCTTCAACCAGACAATCGTCGGAGACGTGTTTGGAGGCACCCTGGTCAGGCTGAACGTCTTAGACACACTGTCCAGCGAGTGCAGCAAGGTGGTGGTTCCCTGATGTTTTGGGGTGGCATTATGTGGGGCCGACGTACGCCACTGGTGGTCATGGAAGGCTCCGAAACGGCTTTACGATACCTGAATGACATCCTCCGACCCATAGTGCACCCATATCGGCAGAATATTGGAGAGGCATTTGTCTTCATGGACGACAATTCTCGACCTCATCGTGCACATCTTGTGAATGCGTTCCTTCAAGATAACGACATCGCTCGACTACAGTGGCCAGCATGTTCGCCAGACATGAACCCTATCGAACATGCCTGGGATATGTTGAAAAGGGCTGTTTAAGGACGTCTTGACCCACCAACCACTCTGAGAGATTTACGCCGAATTGTCGTTGAGGAGTGGGACAATTTGGACCAACAGTGTCTTGATGAACTTGTGGATAGTATGCCACGACGAATACAGGCATGCATCAATGCAAGAGGACGTGCTACTGGGTATTAGAGGTAGTGGTGTGTACTGCAATCTGGACCACAAATGCTGAAAGTCTAGCTGTATGATGGTACAACATGCAATGTGTGGGTCTCATGAGCAATAAAACGAGCTGAAATGTTGTTTGTGTTGATCTCTATTCCCTTTGTATTTAAAGGTTCCGGAACTCTTGGAACCGAGGTGATGCAAAACTTTTTTTGATGTGTGTATTATGTATATAGTTTCACATCTCAGCGGAGCCTTGGTCGTACAGTTGCTACGCTTTCGCCTGCCTACTCCCGCCGGGGTCATTGTGACCATAACTAATACATGTATTTTTTTCAAGGAGTTTATTTACTTATCTATACTTAGTATAAAACAAAGTCCCCGATTCTTGGATGTTACGGGTAAACTCGAGAACCACTGAATGGATTTTGATGTGGTTTTCACCATTCTGTAAAGGATTGCTCGAGGATGATTTCTGTAGAAAATATTTTATTTATGATCAAAGGAAGCCGAGGAGTAACGATTTCAGTGGAAAAGTCGAAACAAAAACTGGCGTCTGAGCGCTTTGTAAGCTTACGCTGGGCAAACCGTTAAACATATCTAAATACTATGAGTGTAAGAATTGTTCAGCATGAAAAGTTGTACAAAAAAAAAGTCCGCGAGAGCATATATCTATCTTCAATACATCGCCCACTATAAGTGTTTTTACGTTTCAATTTCTTCCAACCATGTCCATTCAACTACTGAGGCGACATTTTACGAGCTAGCTAAGGGCGAGTCTATCATCCCTGTTACAGCCTAGCTAGCGGGCGAACCTATTGCCCCACATACAGCCAGCAGCAAACCGTTGAGTCGTGTTGAGTTAAGACTTCTGAGAAGGGTGGTTGTGTTTGGAGTTTCCCTGGAAGTGCAACTTGGGTTTTCCTCATTTCGCCTGTGAAACACAGTCAAGTTAAGATTGGACGGAAGGGGGATTTTAAAATATTAATTATACTGATTGGCGTATAATATCTACTTAGTATAAAACAAAGTCCCCGATTCTTGGATGTCACGGGTAATCTCGAGAACCACTGAATGGATTATGATGCGGTTTTCACCATTCTGCAAAGGATATCTCGAGGAAGGTTTCTGTAGAAAATAATTTATTTATAACGAGCAAATTCCTTCAGATGCATGTCATACAGAGAATGGAGTGGCCTGTCTATTTCTGCGGACAAGACCAGTATTGAACATGCACGGAAAGAGCTCAAGAGGGCAATTTCGCACCGTCTCTGAAGGGCAGTAGTACAGTACAGCTGCACAGAAGAGACCCCTTTTGTTCCAAAAACCGTGCTATGGTTGGCTTCTAGTAAAGGAAGTCAAGCAATAACGATTTCAGTGAAAAGGTCGAAATAAAACTGGCGTCCGTGCGCTTTTTAAGCTTACGCTGGGCAAACCGTTAAAATGTCTATATACTGTGAGTGTAAGAATTGTTCAGCATGAAAAGTTCTAAAAAAATCCCGGGAGAGCATATCTCTATCTTCAATACATCGCCTACTATAAGTGTTTTTACGTTTTCATTTCTTCCAACATTCTCCATTCAGTAACTGAGGTGACAGTTTACGAGCTAGCTAGGGGCGAGTCTATCACTCCAGTTACAGCTTAGCTAGCGGACGAGCTTATTGCCCCAGATACAGCCAGCAGCAAACTGTCGAGTCGTGTTGAGTTTAAAACTTTAGAGAAGAGTGGTTGTGTTTGCAGTTTCCCTGGAAGTGCAACTCGGCTATTCTTCATTTCGCCTGTGAACTTTTCGTTCCGCAAAATTCACAGTCAAGTTAAGATTGGACGGAAGGGGGATTTGTGTTTCATGCACCTCGCCATTCTTAAATTACGTCTAACAAGAATTTGTTGCACATGCATCTCCATGATAATATAATTAATTGTCCAGTCAGTGATTTTAACCCATCATGCCGAGACGTAAAACGGATATTGGTCGTTGTTCATTGACACTGGAAAACAAAGTTACAGTCAGTCTGAAAGACTAGACTTTATATCATTTCAAATGACGCTTGCTACAATTGCCTTCTCGCTTCGCTCGAAGCCCCAGGTCGCTCGACGCCCCAGGACTCTTTCAACAGACTCCATTACCCATTAACTTAGGCTTCCCACATGGCTGATGACGTCACGCACTCGCCGTCCATTACCCATTAACTTAGGCTTCCCGCGTGGCTGCATGACGTCACGCGGTCGCCGTCTCCGTAACGCATAACGTTAGACTCAAGCTTCCCGCGTGGCTGCATGACGTCACGAGGTCGCCGTCTCCGTATCTCATAACGTTAGACTCAAGAATAACGATGAAGTCGACAAGATCATTTGAAAATATAAAAAGCGCTTATCATGTAATGCACTCATAACTGTTCCCGGGCGAAGCCGGGTCGGATTGCTACTTACTCATATAATATATACATTGCACCCCGCACAGTCATTGGACAAATTCGTGTTCACCGACTGAAGATTTACAACGGACAGTTTGTATAGGAAGGAATGGCTTCAACAGTTCGTAAACAAGAGGCATTATTTAAAAATAAATGTTACAATATATTTCAATTAATTAAAGATCTGTTTTGGTGCAAAATATACTAGCAAGTACACATTTTTTTGGGGCGAGGCAACTCCGCTTTGCAGTCACATTGTTTCCTACAATTGAAAATACTCCGTCAGCGCTGCAAGTGGTCGAGGGGACTATCAAGTATTTTTGTCGCTAGTTTAGCGGGCGTAGGATTCATCTTCCACCAGTGAAAAGGGGTGAGTATGCAAGTCAGGCGGTGAATTGCCAAGATAGACGTCCAGCTCGTCTTTTGAAATGTTTGCAATATTTACGCTACATCTACAAGATTTCCTATTTTTATCGTGGTTTTTATAACTGTCCTATCATGAGAACATTGAGTTTTTATCGAACATGCCTAAGAGTTGACTTTAGACATACCTTCATTCGTTAGACGTCACATTTGTATCTTGGGAGTCGAAATTTAATGTTTTTCGGACGGTCAATATCCAATTGTCTAATGGGTGATTCCCTAATCCTGAAAGAGATCTTTCACATGAGATTAATGATGATGATGATTATGATAATTGTTGTTTTAAGGGGCCTAACATCTAGGTTATCGGCCGCTGTGAGATTAATGAATACACTTGGATGACCAGTTCAGATCATCAAGCGATCATCAGATCCTTTACACTTCTGCTATTAATCTGTGTCTACAAGTATGGGTTATGACATTCACAATACATACACTTATTTAGTTGGAGTAGTAATTAATCTAGCACAAATAGTCAGGATATGTTACTTTTTGTTGAGATACTGATAGTGGTAATCGCCTTTGAAGTTTGTTTGGTTAGTGTCATTTTGTGATTGTTATTAAATTGTCAGGTTATTGTTTCAGCAAAAACGCTCACACGTTGTGCACAAAAACGGACCACACATCGCTCAAACTGCTCAAACAATAACATAATCACACTAAGCATGCTTACCTGCAGGTCAATCACCACTAGCAGTATCTCAACAAAAAATCACATAACTTGACTAGTTGTGCTAGTTTAATTGCTACTGCAACTAAATAAGTGTATATATTGTAAATGGCATTACCCATACTTCGCCACACACAGTAGATTTAATAGCATAAATGTAAAAGATCTGATGATGATCACTTGACGATCGAAACTGGTCATTCAATTGTATTTATTAATAACATGTAGTATTCTTTTCAGGATTAGGGAACCACCCATTACAGTTGGGTACAATCGTGTTGACCGACTGAAAAGCATTAAATTTCGATTACTAAGGCAAGCCTGCAAAAAGGCATCCATCACGATAATCCTTGGAGCGAAGTTAAATGAAACCTCAAAGTGGACGTTGAGCAGTGGCTAGCATTGTTGGATGTCACAACAGAGGCCTGGGTTCAATTCCCGGCTCTATCAAGAAATTTAATTCTGGTGTGAGGGCTGGAACGGGATACACTCAGCTTTGTGAGCCAAAGGGATAAGAGGCGGAATTGATAACTATCTCAGCCATCCTGGAGGTGTTTTTCCGTGGTTTCTCACTTAAACTCCAGGCAAATGCCGGGATGGTAGCTAATTTAAGGCCACGGTCGGTTTCTACCCAAATTCTACCTGAATTACAATTACACTGGTATAGACATCGCAGTGACATAAGTTATCAGGCAAGTCTTAAACACACCCCAGTACACGGGGCTACGTGACCACAATGTTGCAAAGCCCCTAAGAGAATCAAAAATATCACCCATCATGGGAATACCCAGGCTGACCATGTCGAGTGATTGCATTAAGAAACCAAGTTGTGTCATAGTTTGTTGATTCTGTGAGAGCGGAGTTAAAAGTGCGAAATACATTGATTAATCGACAAAACAAATCGAAAAACCGATTAATCGATTTATCAATTGTTCGGAATACCGATTAATCGATTATTCGATTATTTGAAAACCTATTTATCCATTAACCGATTAATCGCTTTTGCGGCAATTAATCGATTATTCGGGTTTGATTAATCGATTAATCGACATCTGAAATTAATCGATTAAAAGTACCAGCCCTAGCTTGAATATGTAAATTTCAGTATCGGTAATTAAGACTCCTCCCGCGAGTTGGCAGCTTTCTGTAACAACTCACAGGAGTTAACTTTTAGAAAAGTCAAATACACGGCTTTTATAGTTTACGAAAAGTAAGCTACATAATTTAGTGCAATTCGATAAGGGTTATTATAACAGGCATTATACGAAGCTTCTCTTCGACCTCTTGAATAACATACATGAAAATAATATTAAACTAGAAGAGCCTCCACAGCATTGAATTCAACAATTCTATACCACTTCTCTCTTTACGACATTAGCTGTTCGCACGGCATGCAAATGACCTGAGCAGACAGTTACAGTTGCCTTTCATTTCTGTAACATCTGTAATTGGGGTTTGCCTGTAACTCGTCATTTGAATCATCGTTTTTTGATCACACACAACCTCGTAAGAACGAATGCTGAATTAAAATGCCAGACAGCGTTTGAAAGTTGCAGTGGTGCAGGTCAACTGGCTCCTGAACGCAAGCGTGTTCCAGAACACTTGACTCGCTCCTCCCTTCAAAGGATTGGCCTTGGTGAAATGAATACATGCAATTATTTTGATGCACGGATGACAGGATCAAGTAAGTTGGGGCGCAATGGATATAATCAGTGCTTCTTTTTAAACAAAATGTAAGGGGTACTGTTTAAATCAAGGATTACTCGAAATGAAGCCTCCGTGGCTTAGGCGGCAGCACGCCGACCCCTCACCGCTGGGTCCGTGGTTCAAATCCCGGTCACTCCATGTGAGATCTGTGCTGGACAAAACGGAGGCAGACAGGTTTTTCTCCGGGTACTCCGGTTTTCCCTGTCAAATTTCATTCCAGCAACACTCTCTACTATCATTTCATTTCATCTGTCATTCATTTAATCATTGCCCCGGAGGGGTGCGTCAGGCCTCGGCAGCCGGCACAGTCCATATCCTCGCCGCTAGATGGGGGCTTCATTCATTCCATTCCTGACCCGGTCGGAGACTGGAAGCAGGCTGTGGATTTTCATTTTCATTACTCGAAATCTCCTCCAGCTGTTGTGAACAGCGCGTTGACACCAGCTGATCGATGAAATTTCAAGTCGGGAGTTATATTCGCCGGACTTGATACAAATGTACCAATATTTTTTCTTTAACAGTTTTCAAATGTAAAAGGGGTACGCGTACCCCCACGTTCCCCTTGAAAAAAAATGCCCTGGATATAATCATAGCGTGCATAGTGTCTCAAGCCAACAAATGTCGTCGTAGCACTATTGCTTGTCAATATATTTCAGTTTCAAAAGGAAAGAAGCTTGTAGTTTTACGTAACCGTTAATCTCGCGATCATGATTCACAAAACCTCCATCTTTATATCGAATCTGAACGGATAGGACCCTCGGTTGTTGGAAAGTATAAGGAAAAAATCTCACATCATTGGCCGAGATTAGAACCCAGTGAAATTTGAACAAACTGAATGTTTTGGTACATAATTCCTTCAATTAGAATTCATGATTCATGGATGGTGCGTGTTGTAATCGTCATTTAGAGATGGTGTGCCCGCCAATTTATACAACTTTAAATGTTTCGTGTCATATTGATCCGAGTGAACTTTGTGGCAGGACACTGTTAGCAGTGACTGCACACGGTGGGCACACACATCGCCTAACTGATTTGCGCTACACCCAATAACATTTAATCCGCTGTCGTTAGTAATTTTCCAGTTTCTCCTCTTAAAGCCGTGCCAACACAGAGCAACGCATATCACGTGTTATGAACTTGGCCATACTTTCTTAATAATAATGTTATTGGTTTTACGTCCCTTTTAACTACTGCGGCTTTTAGAAACGCCGGGGTGACGGAATTGTGCCCTACACGGGATCTTTAACGTTCCAGCAAATTTACTGACGTCACTCCCTCGCATTTGCGCACCCTTAAATTCCAACTATCTGCGCTGGGTTTCGATCCCACTATCTTGGGAACAGCAGGCGAGAACGTTACCGCTGAGCCACGCAGCCAGTCCCATACTTTCTTCCACAACTGTTCCAAACAGAATCTCGGAACACATATGTGGGACAATTCGTGTTGACCGACTGAAAAACATTTCTCTCAGTAGTTCTTCCCAACAGTCATTTAAATGTTACAATTGAATATTTGGAAGTACGGAGGAAGTATGAGAAGCAATGGGATGGACTAATAATGGTTTGTGACGAGGGCTGTGTTCACCTCAGCGATTTGTAAGCTGGACACGATGGCGCACTGGCCCACTTTCCTCCACCTTAAGTAAGTTCCTGTTGTCGTTACCTCTTTGGTGACGTAACAAGAGTGAATCCCATGGACATTGCAATATGCAGTTAAACGTGTAGAGGAGCTGTGATGAGGAGTAATATCTCTTGACACTAATAATGTTATTGGTTTTACGTCCCTTTTAACTACTGTGGCTTTTAGAGACGCCGGGGTGCCGGAATTTCGTCCCTGAGGGGATCTTTAACGTGCCAGTAAATCTACTGGCACGGCTCCTTCGCATTTGCGCATTCTCAAATGACAACTGGCTGTGCCAGGATTCCATCCTGCAACCTTGGGCACAGCAGTCGAGAACCTCTGAGCCACGCAGCCAACCGTGCCAAAGAAAGAAAACACACTCACAATCCCAATCATTTCGGTGTAAAACACATCCATTTCAGATGATCGCTTTGGCTCAATCATTTAGAAAATACATCAATGGTCTTTTTTGTTGCTTATTTTAGGTGCTCCGACATCGTGGTCATATAGTCCCGTGTATTTTATGATGTGTGGAATGTGTGTGGTAACCTATGTTATTGTGATTGCTGTAATAATGTGCGTATTTGTAAATTGGGAATAGGATTGGGTAGGAGGTGGCCTTGGCCTTCAGTTAGCAACCAGATTTCCCTGGAGTAGAAGTAGGAAACCACGGAAAACCATTTCCCGGATGGCTGAGGTGGGAATCGAACCCAGCCCTTCGTGGCAACGGCCAAGAATGCTTGCCGCTTCACCACGAGATGGTTCTCACTATTCCTCACAATGAGCACGCATGCATAGCAAGCGCAGATTTGTGTATTGGTGCGTACCTGGGGCCACAGTGGGAGGAAGAAACAGTCTGTTGTTAATATTCATTCATTTGAGGTTTAGCCACTAGGTGGACTTCTTCAAGAGAATTAAGCGTAGTGTTTGTGCTGGATCACAGTCCTGCATGTCAGAGTACTCGTATTTACAGGAAACTCCAGTGAAAGTGCTGCTAGTTGAAAGAAAGAAATCTTCCGTTTTTGTTTTGTTTTAACAATATGTATGTCGGATACGGGAAAATGTATGATTTCATCACGCTTGCTTCTTACCTAGGAGGCCTCGAGTTCGTTCCCGGCTCTGCCAGACATATTAGATCTGACGTCAGTGAGATGAAAAGGAGTGTACTCAGCCTTACGATTTAGGTCCTCGTTATGCTTTATTGATCAGCGCTGAGCTAGTAAGCTCCCCTATCTTACCTTATGTTGGAGCAAAAGGCAATGAAAAACAAGTAATTCCGTAAAGAACTAAATAGCCTATTTTCATATATCCTACTGGTCTTTTCTACTAAGCCTCCTTGGCTTAGGTGGCAGCACGCCGGCCTCTCACCGCTGGGTCCGTGGTTCAAATACCGGTCACTCCATGTGAGTTTTGTGCTGGACAAAGCGGAGGCCGACAGGTTTTTCTCCGGGTACTCCGGTTTTCCCTGTCACAACTTTCATTCCAGCAGCACTCTCCACTATCATTTCATTTCATCTGTCATTCATTTAATCATTTCCCCACGGGAGTGCGACAGGCTTCGGAAGCCGGCACAGTTCATATCCTCGCCGCTAGATGGGGGCTTCATTCATTCCAACCCTGACCCGGTCGGTCGACTGGAATCAGGCTGTGGATTTTCATTTTTTCTACTGGTCTTTTCTACTAGAAACTCTCCTGGTTATTAAAAGGATTTTCCATGCGATTTACACTAAATGGCTTTTGATACACGACCTACAGTATGTCTCCACCAACACCATTACATTGAGAAAGTATGTGCTAGAATATATAACTTTCAGTATCGGTGACTCAGACTCCTCCCGGGAGATGACATCTTTCTGTACCGCATCACGGTAATTTCATTTAAGAGAAAACAAATGCATGGCTTCTATGATTTACGAAAAGTATGGTACATAATTTAGTGCAATTATATTATGAATCATACGAATCCCCTATTAAAACTCTTGAATAGGGTACGTGGATAAAAATTTTAAAAATATGGTTTTAAAATTTCGTACTGTTGTCACCTTGAATTTTTGGAAACACTTGAACATGAGATGTCTCTATACTAAGCTCTGAATAAAGATTCGCTGTTCTTAGCATCACTAATCTCAGGTGATTAGATCGCGAGAAAAGTAATTTGAAATATCTAAAAATCACTTGGCCCCCATGTTGTTTTTGTGTGTCTCAGGGTTTGGAAAGTCACATTTATGTAGCCTACTGTACTAAGTTAATAGTTCTCTATCACCATACAAAAATTCAGTTTGATTGCTGAAATAGTTTCGGAGATATTGTGAACCGGTGGAATATATTGCATGTAGAGATTTGAAGCCATTCTTTCAGTGTTGCCTGGGCAAAATTGTCATTTGTAGCTCTTCAGTCGGTCAACACGATTATGTCCAATGAATGGGCGGGGTACAAAGTATACAATTAAAAATACACTCCTGGAAAAATTTACATGTATTAGTTAATTGTCACTCTTTAATTAGGCAACCCGGAGGTCTGGGTTCGATCCCCGGCTCTCGCCAAGAAATGTAATTCTTGTCTGAGGGCTTGAACGGGGTACATTCAGCCTCGTGAGGCAAAACCTAGGAGAAGTATCTCAGGTTTTCTGTGGTTTGCCACTTCTTCTCCAGGCAAATGCCGGGATGGTTCCTAACTTAAGCCCAATAATACAGTTTATCAGACAAATTCTACACACACCCAAGTAACGGGGCTCAATGATCATGCTGTCCATGCCCTTCGACCGAAACAACAACTCGGATAACATACTGTATGTTCCTGGGGTGACAATCAGTGTGTGTAGCTGCCATTATTAGGGTAGGAGTTGAGGTAAGTGCGAGGGAATGTGAAGAAACCTTATTAATGGTAGCCACTGTCAGCGCCGAGATTCGAACCTCTGATCTCCGGACTTGCTGCAGCTGCCCTCGCGGTCGTGGTGAGCGATTTAACGCGCACGGCTATGCCGCGGATTTATTAGTAAGACCCAAACTGGTTACATAATTAGGCCTATCCTAGGCATCAAGTTACAAGTCCAATTGGCTTGCACTAAAGTGGGCGTGAGCGCTATCTGCTCCGGGTCACAAAATATAGCCTAATTATAATCATTCTTATTAGACAGCATCCCATCGTTACTCTCTGAAGGGCAGTAGTACAGTACAGCTGCTCAGAAGAAACCCCTTTTGTTCCAAAAACCGTGCTGTGATTGGCTTTTAATAAATCGTTAGAAAAGCACAAGAAAAGCTTAACTCTAAATTTCAGAATAATTGCACGATGATTTTGTCGGAAAACTAAAAAAAAATTGAAAAGCATTTTTCTCTGAATCGACGTATTTTAAAGATTTTTTTTTTCAACAAAAAATGTACAGGACATTGTCACCTACAATTTGTCTCATTGAGGTCATGTCATACGTTTTGAAATGCAGAAGCTAGGTGGCGCCAAAGTTTCCAATTTTTTTTTTCACTTTTTGTCCTAGATAAAATGTTTTGTTCACAAAAGAGCGAATCAGAAATTTGTTCCTCTCAAAATTGTCTACAACATTTATTGAAACATTTTTTTCCTCCGACTTACCGTTCCAAAGTTATAGTCTGCCGAAGTGTGAAAATTGTCCGACACCGGTCCCGGTCTAAACTATGCCCACCGCTCTCTCCGCAGTAACAATAGTAGCCTTGACTACGCGGCGTTGCATTTGCTGCGCTATAACTTTGGAACGGTCAGTCGGAGGAAAGAAATGTTTAAATAAATGTTACAGACAATTTTAGAGGAACAAATTTCTGATTCACTCTTTTGTGAAAAATGTCTAGGACAAAAAGTGAAAAAACACTTTTTTGTAAACTTTGGCGCCACCTAGCTTCTGCATTTCAAAACGTATGACATGACCTCAATAAGACAAATTGTAGGTGACAATGTCCTCTACATTTTTTGTTTAAAAACTTTTCTTTAAAATACGTAGATTCAGAGAAAAACGCTTTTCATTTTTTTGAGTTTTCCGACAACATGATACTACAAATTATTCCGAAATTTAGAGTTAAGCTTCTTTTTGTGCTTTTGTAACGATTTACAAAAAGCCAACCATAGCACGGTTTTAGGAACAAAACCATTTCAGCTGTACTGTACAACAGCGCTTGTACCATACCGTGTAGCTTTATGCAATGCAAACATACTTGCTACCAGTAATCAGTTGTTGTTGCTTCATTTTAGTGGCTAGGGAAATCTTGGTCATAAGGCGAAATTTGTCTGATAACCTGTGTTAATGTGGTGGCTGTAGTAGTGTGTACACCAATCCAACCCTCATAATGACACGTTAGTCTCGCGGCGTAGCCGTGCTCGTTAAATCATGCACCACGGCTGCAAGGGCAGCTGCAGCAATTATGAAGATCCTAGGTTCAAATCCCGGCGCTGACAGCAACTATCCTGAGTGTGGTTTACCCCCAGGTTTTTCCACACTCCCTCCCGACAAATGTCGGAATAGTACCTTACTTCAAGCCCCGGCACACCTAACCCATCCCTGTCCCTAATACAGCTACCCACACTACTACAGACAACACATAAATACAGTTAATCAGAAGTTCAGCACACACCTAACTTCACGGGGCTGATGTTCAAGATATCCCAAAGCCTTAAGATAAATTATTAACAACAACGACACAGGTTATCAAATAGATTCCTTTCTTAAGAACTTGGAGCTAAATGACCATGATGTCTCGCAATTATTAAATGAATCAACAGCAACAACAACTTGTGTAGTCCAGAGGTTAAACTCAAAGGAATATGTAGAGTTACCTCGCAATATATAGTTATAATCCTAGACACCGCTGTAAAGGTTCTCGTGAAAATCCGCTAATATTACAGTACTTGACTGAAACAGTTACCGAGTGCGCTCATTCTTTGCAGGAGCGATTGTATGATGGCGCCTGGCATGGTTGAACAAGGCACGTGATTGTACTCTACAAGCATACGAACACGAGAAAAATGAAAAGTTTCACGGGGTAGCTCCAACTACAGTATGTAACATGCACATCTTTTAGTTCCTCTTGGGTTTCTGCCAGAAGAGTCGAGTAGCGTATATAAGAGGCCTCCACCTGTTGCAGTTCACCATCGCAAACAGCAAGCAATATGTTCTCCAGCGCCCTGGTGAGTACTTCAGAGGACTTGAATCAATTCTTACTGAAAGACTGTGTTTGAGCAAGGGACGCCTGCAAGTTTTCAAAAATATTAGCCATAGCAACCTAAATTAATTAACCTATTTAGTTAATAATTAATAAACCGATAGATTTATTTATCTAATAAGTGTGGATAATTTGCGTTTGGAATGTAGCCTACGGCAATGTATTAACACGTGACAAAAATAGTCCTCCATTCATAAACGAATTTCAATTAACAATAGGACACAATATACTGTTCATTGGCTTCTAATTGAATGTGAGTATTATTTACGTTTAGGTGAGCATTATATTTATATTGTTGAAGCAAAGAAAATGTTGTACACTTCAGGAGAGCGAACCCATCTTTTGAACGTAAGAACAAATATCTTGATGATGATCTCATTCAATGTACGGTATTTTAAATACATTGAAAATATTACTGACTCTTAGATCAATGTGCAATGCAAATATATAGGCTAGCCACTACACCAATCGAGAGAGCTTACCTTTCACTTTTGTATTGGGAGAATGGATAATTCAACGTGGACTGTTGTGTCCTTCTATTGGATTACAGATCGCTAACTTTCTATCACCCGTCATTAACGGGTACGTAGAGTACAGAAAGACAGTTTATGACAACTTCTAGGCTAGGGGTGCCCATACAGCTCGCGGGGCGCTAGCGCTGGTGTGCTTCTGACACAGAGGGTTTTGCATCGATGGTGTTTGTCCCTCTCGCTCGCTTTCCAGTCTCACTCCCTCCCGTACTGCCTTCGCTGCGTTGTGGTTGATCGGTCGAACATCAAACAGTATTCAGTATATTGTAAATATGAAAACAAATTGAAACAAAACGAAAACAAGGGAAAAAACCAATAATGTGACTGAAATTGCAATGCTTTAAATGAGTTTCATGATAGACTACCTTATCAGTATTTTTGACTGTTTTAATGTTACGCACGTAATCTTCAAGTACCGACCTGAAACACAATGTAGATGAGTCAGACAGCCAACGTATTGGACGAACAGTTTGTTTGTTTACATTTACGTCCGCTGCGGTAGCGATCCCCACTTGACTCGGTCGGACGCGGCGAGGAGCTGTCGTAGTGGCGGCAGTTAGGGCAGGCAGTCCAGGCAAGAGAGGCAGGCGTGCGGCGCAGCATAGCTAGTACACCGAGCGTGCAAAGTCTGGACGCCGCTGTTCCAGTTCATATTCCTATCACCGAAGTAAAGAGACGGTAGTCCTATGACATATAAATGGAGGATAGCATCTCTATTAATGGAGTAAGTTACACTAACCCGATGTTCTATGGAGAGTTTAGTACTAACATTGCAATCTGTAGCAAGAAATCAATGCTAGCTAATCCTTGGTCAAGAAAATCCAATGAGGATGAAACAGCAATGCACATGAAGTAGCTGTGAAGAGAACCTGGCCGGTATTGACTCACTGTACAGTCCGTGGGGAGTGAATGGTAGATGATACCTTGCGACTTCTTGAGTACATAATGAAACACAACCGGCTACGGTAATGCGTTACCTCGTGCCTCGCTGGATTTAGATCCCAAATCGGCCGTCCTGAATTTGGTTTTCATGGTTTCCATCTTCACCACCAGGCAAATGCCGGGAAGGTTCCTTTCAACAGATCCACGGCCGACTTCCTTCCAGAATCCTTCCTCTGACCCTTCCTTAATTAGGCCCAAGTTAACGGTCACCTGGGTGATCGGTCTGTCACCATCCCCAGTTGTATCTGCTGATAAAGTGTGTCCAGCTCCAAGACAGTGTCCTTGCTACGATAGAGGAATGATCCCTCGCAGATTCCGTGGATGAAGCCGAGCTGGGAGGATAAGTGATAAGTAATAACAATGAAACACATGCATGTCAGAGGGATGTGCTTCTCACCTTATCGCGGGAGTGTTGGATGATTTGCAGCCATCTTGAGCGCTTTCGATGAATGACGGATATGAAGTGCGTAATTGCCTTTCTGCTGAGATTGTAGGCTTCTTCAACCCTTTGTGTGTAAACAATTGTAGCTTAGGTTTATTTTAGTGGTGTCTTTTACTTTAACGGCAATGTTCATGCCATTTGCTCCTGTGGTTATGAACCTAGCCCATAACAAACAGACACAAATTAAATTGGTCCATTACACAATTCATCTGGGCCGTAGTGCACGATTTTACGAGCAGGGCTCCAATGCGGGATTGTCTTCTATTCCACCTTCACTTGTAGCAAAGGTCCTGTGCGCTAACACAATATTTAATTCTTGTCTGAGGGTTGGAACGGGATACGCTAAGCCTCGTGAGGAAAAAGTCGAGCAGATGTGGATTCGATTTCCATCTGGACCATCCTGCAGGGGTTGTCACTTCCACTCCTTGCAAATGCCGGGATGTTTCTTAATTTAAGTCACGGGCGCCTTCTCTTCAATCCCAGTTTCAAATGCAAATACACACTACTACTACTGACACCACATTAATACAGGTTATCAGGCAAACTCTCTCTCTATATTGTGCCCGTCAGTCCACCAGTGCTAGCTAGTGAACCACCCCTCACCACTGAACCACCGAACACATTCGTGGGACCTGTGGGACCTCAGCTCAGTATGGTGGGCCTGAGCTCTCGTTCTCGAGGCTTCCTGGTTTTTATATAAATATGCGAGTTATGGAGTTTACACTGTCCTCTTGTCCCACATGAAGCATAAAAGGGAGTTCTACAAAAAATAAGAACAGATTCAAGTACTTAAAATAGCTCACATTTATTAAATTATAAATATCGATAAATAAAACGCTCTCCTACGACCAATAGTGTCAAAAGCAAACTAACTGAGCTCATTTACACTTGTCTGCATGGGACAGAGCCTACTGAAATAATTGTTCCCTCAAGATCGTCCTGTATCGTCTTAATTACTGTAAATGAATCTTGAAAATGAGAAAAGAACATAGTTATAATAAATGTCTATCAATATTTACACTCGACTATGTGGGTATTGCGCACACTTGACTTCTGAAATTCAAATATTGACACAATTTGCTATTATCAGGCAAATTTCTCTTTATCGCTTTTGTCTTCGTCAAAATGTGTCATTCACCATGATCACTTTTTGCTCAAAGTAATAACCACATATTGCTTACACTGTTGAGATATTTTGTTATTTGGGATTATTTTCTTCAGAAGAGTAAACCTTTCTATGTAGTGGACACAGTTTTCTTCCCTGCGATAGATATTTTGTACTTATTAAAAAAGAAAGAAAAGAGGACTCTCAGGTTTATGTATCTTTTCAGTAGGTTGAATTGAAAGCAAATGCGAGGCCACGAAAACCTTTTCATACGAATTACATGGGAACTAAGGACATCAAAGATTTTCATCTTTTTCAAAAGAATGACTGGTCCAAGAGAGTTTAAAATAACACAGGCTGTGTGGCTTAACGTTACAAAAGTTGATTTATATTTTATGCACATGAAGAAATCACATGGAATTTTATAACTATGGTGTGTATATTCTGTATGTCATAAGAACCTACGAGTAGGATCCCCCTCTCTCCCATAGTACAAGTGTTACTCCTGTGTCACTCTTACCCTTATATGAGGATTAATTATCAATTGCCGATGAAAACAAAAAGCATTTAGACGTGTGCAACAACATGCTAGAAAAAGACGCTTGGCACCGTCAGTTCTACTTGAATTTGTAGACATACGACTAGCAGTCCACATTTTAGAGTCATCAATGTGATTTTTTAAATGTGAGTTAGGCTTACGAATGTCTTAAAAATAAGTTTAAAAATGAGACTTGCAAACAACATTTTCTCATCAATCTTAATCAAGTCCCAAAACACACCTACATTTTGAAATATTTGATGTCATAATATATTCTTCATTGATATTATTGTAGTTGTATTATTGCCGTAATATTATTTGCTATAATTTGTGTTCTAAGTGGCTGTACAGGATTTTTTTTGTCTGTTATATCAAAATGTAGGAAATACTCCAGACTTGCTGATTATTTTGAGAAGAAACAAGTAGTTTCGTGAAAAACTATATAGCCTATTTTCATATATCCTACTTATGTTTATAGCCTCTATCAACATACACATTTTTAGTTTGATTGCTGTAATAGAATCCTGGATATTGACAACCGTCTAAATATTTCAGATGGTCACCATGTTGGATTTTTATGCATAGGCCTCAGAGTTATGTACTATTACATGAAGATTATTGTGTAGGAGTATTATTCAAACATCAATCGCGTGATTAGGACACAAGAAATAAAAACGAGATTTTAAAATTTTGCACAGCCGCCATCTTGTGGTTATGCAAATAATTGAAATGAATTAGATGCCAGTGGAATAAAATTTATTAAGCATACACCGTACCAAGTTTCACTGCGCTCGGATGGTTAAATCGCGAAAAACGTCGATTTGAATATTAAAATTTCGCGTAGCCGCCGTGTCGGATTTATGATCACCAGGTTATTGAATGTCCCATAGGTGAACTTATGTTTATAGCCTCTATCAACATACATAATTTCAGTTTGATTGCTGTCATAGATTAATAGATATTGATAACCGTCTAAATATTTCACATTTTCGCCATGTTGCATTTTAATACAGTATATGTAGGCCATATAGTTATGTACTATTAGATGAGGATTATTGTGTAGGTTCATTATTTGAACGTTGACTTCGATCGCGTCATTAGGACACAAGAAATGAAAACCTAATTTTAGAATTTCGCACAGCCGCCATCTTGATGTTATGTAAACAATTGAACAAAATTAGATGCCAGTGCATTGCAATATGTATAGTCATTTGCTGTACCATGTTTCACTGCGTTCGGATGATTGAATCGCGAGAAAACGTATATTTAAATATCTCAACTTTGCTTGATCGCCATGTTCGTTTTGTAGTTAACAGCTATTTGAAAATTACTTAGATGTACTTCTAGTAGCACCCTTTATCACCATACAACATTTCAGGATGATATAATTAATAGTTTTGGAGATATAGAATGCCGGTGAAATATTTCGCACAGCCGCCATGTTGGATTGGTGAGACGTCATAAAATTTGAAGGGCACGTTCGAGGTCAGCCAAATAGTACTATGACTTTACCGAGGTTCATTGAAATCGCTCCGGCCGTTTAAAAGTCATTAGGGGGACACACACACACGGACAAAAGGTGATCATGTAAGCGTATTTTTTCATAAATGCAAATAGGCTAAAAATGGTGATATATCCTTTTTCCGTTGTATCACTTCCAAATCATATGTTATTTTTTAAACTTTGAGTTATACGAGTAACAATACATTGTTTTAAATAGCTGAACACATATGTACGCTTGCAACAGGCTGAGGTAGTGTATATCATGAAATAGGCCCCAAAAGTAATTTTCCGCTCCCCTGAAAAATTACTGATTTTTTGGTTACATCCATATCCCGGAGAGGTCTTCAATTATAACTACCTTTATGATTACTGCATTAATTCATTACCGTAAACTGGGGTGAATAGGGACGCAGGGGTGAATAGGGACAACAGTTCAAGAAAAAGTCCCACTTGATATTAATACTAAGATTACTGAGCTATGCTAGTGGCATCTGCTGTAGTAAACTCCTGGTGAGTTGCTTTTAATCAACTGCTTGGGTTTAATACTCTTTGGAATTAGTTTAGCAGTTGGTACACCTGAAAATGTTTACCAGCTGTTTTTTGAGATTGAATTCGCGCTAAAACTTCTTTTGTGCGTCCGAGATACATTGCCATAAAATTTGAAAAAGTTGTCAGGTAATTGCTATTATTATTTCTGAGATATATTAACATATATCCATAGTAAAATAGTGGTTTCGAAACAAATGATCGGTTATTGTATGATGCAATTTATTTTGCCTTTCAGGGGTGAATAGGGACAACATGGTTAGGAAGCAAGAGATTAGTGCTTTTCAGTCGGTCAACACGAATGTACCCAAAAGAGATGGGTTATGCCCTAATCCTGAAATAAATTACATGAGATTAATAAAACACTAGGATGACCAGTTTCGATCGTCAAGCGATCATCATCAGATCCATTACACTTAGGCTACAAAATCTATGTTTGAAATACAGGTGAAAATATTTACAATATGTACAATTATTTAGTTGCAGTATTGGTACTGCAACTGTCAGTGTATGCTAAATGCAGTATATATGTTAGGTGAAATGCTAAATGGTGATAGCTATCCGTAGATTGTACTTTAGAGAGATTATATGGTTGTAAACTATGGTTAAACTATAAAATTTTAGGCTAACTACTTATCTGATTGTCTTCCGTACAACAGCTACTCGCAGTTTTCGTGCTCACTGGAACTCACTGTGCGGTAGACTGCGGTGGTTATCTTAACGACTGGTTTTTCCCTGCTTTCTCCCCCCTGCTCCTACGTGCTGTGGGGAGTGATAGCGATGTGTTTATGTGAGGTGTTGCCAACCTAGATAAGATGTATGTTATTGAATGAGGTGGGTCTACAATTATTAAAGACCGTGGATTAGCCCTCGCCACGCGTGGAGCATAACCCATTCGAACTAAGCGTTGACGGTCTTATGAGCACGTCCCGGCACCTTTAATACTGCCGCGAATATGGGCCTTGGTTTATTGCAGAAGAAAAGTACATCGTACACCTGATCCAGATAACATTTACCTATTAATAACCCCCTAATTTCCCCCCTTTTTATCTAGCTTGGCTGTGTCGCTAAATTGTGTTTTGTTTCCGACAGGGTGTGTTTTTTAGTAGCGTGAAGAGGGGTGAGCTCTCCATGAACGTGTGTTCATTTAGATTGTTGGGATTGTTTCGTTTGGCTAGGTGTATCTCGATTGCTTCCTTTATGTCAAGAGCTCTGCCTTTCGATTCGTGATGGATTATTTTAAGGTCCGACTCTATGTTGGTAAAGCTGTGCCCTGCGTCACACATTTGTTCGCACACGGCTGAATGTGTTCCATATCTTATCGCATTCCTATGTTCATTATAACGTGTGTCTACTCGCCTTCCACTCTGCCCGATGTAATTAGCTTGACAATCGGTGTCTTGGCACGTTATAGAATATACCCCTGACCTTGAATACGGGTCACGTTTATTTAGATTACTATTTAGGAGGTGCCTAGCGGTTGTGTTTTTCGTCGTGAAAGCTATCTTTAAGCCTTGCTTTTTGAATATGTTAGTGATTTTATATGTATTCGCATTCACATAGTTGAAACGCGCAAATTTTTTCTCATTACTGTCCGGTTTGGGAATCGTTTTATCTTTATTTTTATGTTTGGCTATAATTTGATTTATTTTGCTTGGCGAGAAGTTGTTTTCCTTTGCTATTTGCATAATAGTTCTTATTTCCTTATTATAGTTGTCTTTTGACATGGGTATGTTTAAAGCTCTGTGCACCATTGAATTGAAACCCGCTAGTTTGTGCGTACTGGGGTGATTAGACTGATTGTCGATTGCATGCGAGGTTTGTGTTGCTTTCCGGAATATGGAATATGAAAGGTCGTTGTCTTTACGTTCAATAGTTATATCGAGATAATTTATTTTCCGGTCTATTTCGGATTCCTTAGTGAATTTGATAGAGTGGTGAAGGCTATTAATGGATTGGAGAATTGTTTCTTCGCTTGTTAGTTCAGTATCGTAGATGCAAATTACATCATCTACGTATCTTTTCCATATTACTATTCCCTTTGTTGAAGTCTTTTCTAAGAACGCATTTTCTAGTGCATTGATGAAGATGTCAGCGATTAACCCACTTAGTGGCGATCCCATTGCTAGGCCTTCTCTCTGTGTGTATATTTTATTGTCGAATTGAAACACGTTTTGGGTGAGAACGACCCTCAGTAATCTCACAATCTCTTCAATTTCTTTTACCGAATTGTTGGATTTTAAGTTGTTTTCGATAGTGTTGATTGCTTCAATAATCGGAATATTGGTGTACATGTTAGTTACGTCGAAGGATACTAGCCTGAAGCTAGGTTTCATTTGTAGGGTGTTCAATGCTGTTACTAGTTCTGTTGTGTTCTTTACAGAGTTGTTTTTGTCGTTGGAAAGACGGCATTTTAAGATTTTTAGTAACTCTTTGCTGATTTTGTAATTAGGGGCATTCCTACAATTGACTATTGGTCTCATTGGGCATTCCTTTTTGTGTATTTTTGGTTGTCCCCTCAATGACGGTATTTTCGGGTTCATGTTTATTAGTTTTGATTTTTCGGCTTTGGTCAGTATGTATTCTGTTTCTTTTAGCGCACTTTTTATTTGTTTTTGGAATTTGTTGGTGGGGTCTTTTGTTAATTCCTTGATTTCGTTGTTGTTTAGGAATTCGACTGTATTTTCAATGTAATCTGTTTTGTTCAAAATTACTGTAGTGTTTCCTTTATCTGCTTTTGTGATGATTAAGTCATGTTCTTTTATTTTTTGTTTCAACGACTTTATTTCTTTGAGTTGTTTGTTGTTTTGAATGTTATTGCTATCGCCCTCTCGTTTGAGGATTTTTTTGGCTTCGTTGGTGGCGAGATTTTTGGTTAATTCCCTGTCTTCTGCTGGGAGCTTGTGACTGGCTATCTCAATATCTGTGATTAACTGTTTCATATTGTGGTTCGTGTGTGCGTCTGTGCAGTTGTATTTCAAACCTTTGTCTAACATATTCATTTCACCTTGAGAAAAGGTTACGTTCGTTCTGTTGTTTACTCTGCTGTGGAAATTGAATTCATTGTTATTCGTGTGTTGTTCGTTAGATTGATGGTTCTGTGTTTCTCCTAGTTTTCTTAATTTATTTTCTAGCGTTTCATGCTTCCTCGTTGCTCTGATTTTGATGGTGTCATGTAGGTGCTCGGTGAAGCTGTCCCATTGGGCTGCGTGCCAGAAATTACTTAGTTGCAATTGAATGTCGTACAATTGTTGGTTAATTTTTTGCTTTCTTTTGTATGCAAATCTTAATTCGTTTTTTATCCAAAGCGCTTTGGCTTGTTTGGTTGAAATGATCGAGGCTGGTGTGTTCGGTACGGTTTTAATTGGTACGTATTTAGGGGTGAGGTTTAGTTCTATACATTTTTTGTTGAACCAAATTGACTTGTCTAAATTCATGAGTTTAAGCCTGAGTGATTTGAATTTCTTGGCTTCACGATTTGCCTGACTAGCCGTGAACATTGTGGTGTTTGAAGCCATATTTTCAGTGTTGCCTTAGTAAACAAGAGTTTAGTGCCAGTAATTTCTGGCACGCAGCCCAATGGGACAGCTTCACCGAGCACCTACATGACACCATCAAAATCAGAGCAACGAGGAAGCATGAAACGCTAGAAAATAAATTAAGAAAACTAGAAGAAACACAGAACCATCAATCTAACGAACAACACACGAATAACAATGAATTCAATTTCCACAGCAGAGTAAACAACAGAACGAACGTAACCTTTTCTCAAGGTG